>CAUYQG010038496.1:0-38400 GCA_963574415.1 Tarsius wallacei | reverse complement strand
TTATCTTTCCCCTAAGCCTGCCCTCGTGTTCACTTTTAAGTATTTCTTTTTTTCTTTTACTTTTATTTTATTTTATTTTATTTTTGAGTTGGAGTCTCACTCTGTCGCCCAGACTGGAGAGCAGTGGCCGCTCCCAGCCACCACAGCCTAGACCTGCTGGGCTCCGGCGATTCTTCCGCCTCAGCCTTCCGAGTAGCTGGAACTACAGGTGCGCGCTACCACGCCCGGGTTGGTTTTTTGATTTATTGTAGAGATGAGGCCTCACCAAGTTGCCCAGGTGGGTCTCGAATCCGCGGGCTCAGGCAATCCACTCACCTCAGCCTCCCAAGGCGTGGGATTACAGGCTGAGCCACTGAGCACGGCTGAAAGTATACTTTTATTGTAACCATATATGGATAATATTTCAGAGACTCTCTAAAACCTGGTGGAGTTTGAAATCTTACTTTGATAAAGAACATAGAAGTCATTCAACATGCTATTCTACATAATAAAGAAAATAAAATTTCGATTTTTGTGAGAGAAACAAATATCTGTACAAGAAGGGAAAGAAGCAGATGGTTGACATTACAGCAATAATAAAATTTTGGCGATATGAACATGAATTTTTCAAGTATGAAAATTTTGAGGTTGAGAGTTGCTGTTTCTGTGATGCCAAACCTATCTGTGTATGTTCTTTTTTTTTTTTTTTTTTTGAGTTGGAGTCTCACTCTGTTGCCCAGACTGGAGTGCAGTGGCCACTCCCGGCCACTGCAGCCTCAACCTGCTGGGCTCTGGAGATCCTTCTGCCTCAGCCTTCCAAGTAGCTGGAACTACAGGCGCGTGCTATCACGCCCGGCTGATTTTTTATTTATTGTAGAGATGAGGTCTCGCCAAGTTGCCCAGGAGGGTCTCGAACTGTGTATGTTCTAAACACAGAATGATGTATGGAAAATGATGTTAGTAGAATGCAATGAAGGGCCAGAGTGTGCATACAACTTAGCTTCTGACTTCTACTTGATAGACCACCATTGTGAATGACCAATCAGCTGGCTTCTGAGTTAAATAAGAAAGAACATAACTCACATAATAGAGTAATTTCATGGTCTTTCCTAGGAAAGGCCCGGGAAGAGAGAAAAGAAAGAAGACAAGGAATAACAATACATTATGAATTTACACAAAGAACAAGGACCCATTGCCTTCTCTCAGTTGATGACTCTTCAGTAGGAAGTTCGATAAATCCTTTGTTATGTTTTTTTTTTATTCAATATTTTTTATTATGATATTGTGGGGTACCGTTAAGGTTTAGGTGTACAAATATGCCTTGTTCAGGCACCCTTGTTGATAGGAAGTGTCTCCCCGTCCCCAGACAGATATTTACTACCATTAATCCCATCACCCTACCCCTCCCTCCCCATGTCTGCTTGTTTACAGCCATCATAGTGGTATGAAGTTGTCTTAATTGTGGTTTTAATATGCATTTCCTTGATGGCTAATGATGTTGAGCATCTTTCCATGTGCTTATTTACCATTTGTTTATTCTCTAGAGAAGTGTCTATCAGTCTTGTGCTTATTTTTAATTTGGCTTATTTCTCTTTTTATTGTTGAATTGTATGTGTTCATTATATATTTTGATCAGATATTGGAAAATATTTTCTCCCATTTTGTGTGTTGTCTCTTTACTTTCTTGGTGGTATGCTTTGAACACAAATGTTTTTGATTTGACAAGTCCAATATATCTATTTTTTCTTTTATCACTTGTGATTTTGGTATTATATCTAAGAAATCATTGCCCAGCCAAGATCATGAAAGTTTACTCCTGTGTTTTCTCCTAAGAGGATTATAGTCTTAGTTCTTACATTTAGGTCTATGATTCATTTTGAGTTAGTATATGACTTGAGGAATGGGCCCAACTTCATTCTCTTGCATGTGGTTATTTAGTTGTCCCAACACCATCTGTATGAACATATGTTTTCTTTTCTCTCCTTTTAAAATTCTTTCTTCCTTTAATTCTTGGAGTCACATTATAGACTTTGAAAGAAAAACAATAGTTCCTTCTTCCACTCCTTTCCATCCTCAATTCCTACTCCCCAGAAGTGATCACTCTAAACCCTTTTAGCTGTTTCTTCTGGTGTTTACCTCCATATTTCTAAATAGCCTGCTTATTTGGTAATTTCTTGAGGATTACTTAAAACTCAATATATTTAATTTTGACACGTTATTATATAAATCCCCATTTTGTTTTCATAATTAGGACAACGTTTTATATTATTACAAGTCTTTAATGCTGAGCCAAGCAGTGTACTCTGATGACATTTCCTTTCTCTCTCGTTGTTTTCATGTGCTTGCTCTCTTCAGCAGTCTTGCTGATCCGTCCTTCACTCTCCAGTAACTCGTTAAAGTCCTGCCAGTCAAATTCTCTACATGATCAGACCTGGCAGATAATCTTTCTATTCTGCTTTTTCCCATTGTCTTTCTGTCTTTTTGTTCTATGAGTCATCCCTCCTGGACTTCTGTCTCTGGTGTCATGTATTCTAGGCTGGTTGCTCTCTGTAATTGCTGTCTTCCAGAGGCTTCCTGATGCTCTTCTTTTAGGAAGAGCGCTGTCACTGCTGCCTCCGCTCTGAATGGACATCTCTGCTACCTAGCTAAGCCTGAATTTTCCTGTTGGAGATCCTTTACATGCAGTCAAGGAACCTGATGCCCAGACTAATGAAAGACCTTATCTAATACCCTTGAGCTAATTAGTATTTTCTTTTCCTGCTCAAGGCTACTGAAAATGAATTAAAATACTGAGTCAAGAGCAACTTTCTTACTCTGAGAGGCAGTTGTATTTATGAGGACCAGAATGCTAGGAACCAAGAAGTTCAGGAAACTAAGAAGACCAGAAGTGGTGGCACATCCCTAAATATGGCCACAGAGGCCCAGCTCCTTCCTCAAACATCTGTCTTCATTCAGAGGCCACTCCTCTTTCATGTACAGTTCTAAAGTGCTTGGCTATTTGGCTTTGTGGGGCACAACAATCTGAAAATGTTTAAATTTAGGAGCAGAGAGTGCTTGAGATGGGCACCCTGTGAGTTGTAAGAAGTACCAGTTAGCTAAGGGACAGACGGGGAAATGATTTTCAGAGTCAGTCCATAATTAGTAAAGACCTGAAGCATACATTTAATTTTATTGCAGAAAGCCCTATATGAGTTGGGATCTTTTGATTACAGCCCTCCTCAGTGGCTGCCCTCTCTCCCTCCCTCCTTCCCCCTCATCTTCTTCAAGAGATATCAATTAAACAGCGCCTTTAAGCTGGGCATTGTGACTGATGCTCTTTATGAACATGGAATGCTTAAAGGAGTGAGTTTCAATTATCTGGAAAACAGTATTATGGAGAATAATCCACCTGTCACAATAACAAATAAAAGAATTATTACCTTGTATCCCGTGAGTATAGAATACCTGCTGAAACCTGAATTTAATAACTGAATCACCTGTATCTGCTTTTTTTTTTGAGTTGGAGTCTTTCTGTTGTCGCCCAGATTGGAGTGCAGTGGCACTCTGATGGCCACCACAGCCTCGACCTCCTGGGCTTAGGTGATCCTTCCGCCTCAGCCTTCCAAGTACCTGAAACTACAGACGCACGCCACCATGCCCGGCTAGTTTTTGTGATTTATTGTAGAGATGAGGTCTCACCAAGTTGCCCAGGCTGGTCTCGAACTCCCAGGCTCAGGCAGTCCTCTCACCTCGGCCTCCCAAAGTGCTGGAATTACAGACTGAGCTACTGCACCCTGCCCCATATCTACTTTTAAAAGCACCTTGTGATGTGATGTATGTCTGTCCTTATAAATGGCATTTACATCTCTAAAACTATAGCCAATACATTTTTTTTTTTTAAAAAGTATGTGTGTATATCCAGTAACATTTTAAAAATCTTCTGATGTCTTTCACACTTTATGTCTTATGATTGTAACACTGCCTTAGTTAATCAGGAAATCTATTATTAGATCATGTCAAGATTCTAAAAATGAGAACTTTGGGTAACACATTGAAATAAAACTAGACTGAATGTGTATGTTAGGATATTATCTCTAAGTCTGACCACTTCCTTAGAATACAAAAAAAGTCTGGAAGTTGTCTTAGCCATGATCCGGGCCACCCCATCAGATTTTCCAGAGGAGACTGAGGTTAAGAATTTTGAGAAAGTGCAGGTTTGAAGTAGAACCAGAATCCACCCTACTGTGCCATTTCTCTCTGACAGTTTCCTTCTTTGGACTGGTCAAGTCCTTGCACAACTAAATAAAGCATCCATCAACCACAGCCATGGCACAGGAAGACACAACCATGGCAAGTGTTGCACTGGGATAGACTGAGTGGCATCTGGGGGCTGGGGATCAGTGGGCTCAGCAGTGCAGAGATGTCGAATTGGGGCTTGATTAAATATATAGTGACACATGAGCACCAGAGAGGATCATTAGTAAGGAAAACTGGAAAATGTCTGTTTTGTTCTTTCTGCTGCCAACAGAAATGTCAGTAGAGTTGGAATGATTAGTTCTCCTCAGTGTTACCTTTTTATTGGGATCTTAGCTCTTTTCATAAAGACTTATTAAAGCCCTCCTAACAATGTCAGTGACGTAAATCAATGTATCAAGGCTTTCAAACCTCTTCTCTTTCCCGTTTCCTTTTTCAGCCAATCAAGGAACACAGGAAAGTAGGAAGGAGGGAGATGCATGAATGGCCTCCTGGGCCCGTGGGTACCAGTGACCACACATACATTTAAAGCCTGGATTTTGCTGACCTATTGTTTTCTCACCCACATGCCTCACCCCCATTAAAATGCCCTTCCCTCACCCAGATCTGGGTGTTCCCAGAAAAGAGGATCATCTCATATGCTCACATATCAGGCCCAGCAGTTGCTCCTGGTCCTCTTCCCCAAAGAACACCCTCCTTGTTCTTCTTCCCAGCCGTGGAAGCTCCTCATCCACCCATGTCACAAAAAACCCACTGCAAAACCATAAAGGGATCATCTCTCCTGCCCCATGGTGCAGCTCGTTGGTGGGGAAGGAGGTCCCACTACAGGGTTGCTTGAGCCTTCTGTGAATACAGAGTTCGGTAGGATAGCATGTCACAGCCATCTCACTGAGTACACAACCCACTTCCCTACTGCCCTGAGCTCTCACTGGGCTCTGATCACCCTGCATTTTCTCCCTGCCATTTAGTCTCCAAGTCTCCTGGCCCACTGTCCTTCCCTGATTTTGCTAGACCTACCTGCATGTGTCTCCCAAGTGCAAACAGAGGTCAGATGTTTCCTCAGCATCAGACCTCTTGGCGTGGGGTGGGCCAATGGGTACAAGTATATGGGGCAGGTATTGGTGACTGCTTCCCTGACTAGACAGATCTTAAGCTCAATTCTGCCTGGAAGGGACACTCTGCCACAAGATATGTGATTGTCACTGAGAGATGGAAAATGGCTCATAGCTTTCTCCTCCTGGTAGAAGTTTATGTTAAATTTGTTTCTAATGATAAAGGTACACGTAAGCCAGTTCACAGGGGGAAAAGGGAGTTGAGTTTATTCAAAACACATTTAACGGTTTGCATGATAATTGTGAGATTGCCTAATTTTGTCCCTACTTTTTCTTTTCTTCTTTTTTTTTTCTTTGAGTTGGAGTCTCACTCTGTCACCCAGACTGGAGTGCAGTGGCACGCTCCTGGCCACTGCAGCCTTGACCTGCTGGGCTCCGGCGATCCTTCCACCTCAGCCTTCCAAGTAGCTGGAACTACAGGCACGCACTACCATGCCCAGCTAATTTTTTGATTTATTGTAGAGATGAGGTCTCGCCAAGTTGCCCAGGCAGGTCTTGAACCCATGGGCTCAGGCAATCCACTCACCTCAGCTTCCCAAAGTGTGGGATTACAGACTGAGCCACTGATCCCGGCTATGTCCCTACTTTTTCAACTGACCTCTGTATGTGTACATAGTAGAATGCTTTTATATTTATTTCTTCATATCTGCAGATGTATGATTTAATGGAAAGAGATTAATTATAGGATAAGTAAAATAATCCTGTATTTTTTAAACTGTTGCTTTAACTGTTTCTATTTAATTTATATTTTATTTTTTGTAGATGGGGTCTCACTATGTTGTTCAGGCTGGTCTCAAACTTCCGGTCCCAAGTGATCCTCCTGCCTTGGCCTTCCAAAGTGTTGGAATTTCAGGCGTGAGCCACTGCGTGCCTGACCACTAATAACTGTTTCTAAAATGAGACTGTAAGCACCATGGAAGATAGGGACCAGGACTGCTTATTCATGTCATCCTTCCCAGGCCTGGCACAGTGCGTGGTACCCAGTGCTGATTTAATGAATGAATGAATTAATAATTTATTGCAGGAAATGATACCTTGGAACTGTGCTGGAAAATATATTATGTGAGAAGCTCACGTTAGGCTTTAGAATCATGAGCAGATTAAGAAATCTTTTTTTAGAGTTACCTTTTATTATATAAACAAAAAGTCACATTATTATTTAGCCATAACCAAATTCTTATTTGAATCTGTTAAATTTATCTTCTAAAGGATGCGAAACAGCAGGTGAAGTGTCACCTTCTTAAAAAATGAACTGGTAGGAGGAGGCAGTGATGCTTGGTGATTTGTTTTTGTTCCTGCCTGTCATGGACCTGGGAGGCCTGGGCTGGCTGGTCTAACATCAGCACCTATGTGGCTGGCTCAGGGTGGGGTTGGGGCAGGAGGACCCTCTGTGGCGTTTCTCTGTCTGCTCCTCTTTGGGAATTAGCTTGGCCCTTCCCAGGATCTGTTGCAGCCCCACCATATCCAGGCTGATGTGGGACAGGCATAGCCATGTGGGGAGACAGTCTTGACCACCCACCCTGCCCTGGTTGCATGTTGCTGAGAAAAATGAAATGACTGTTTCGTCAGCTACAGCCAGGCCTGGGATGAAGTCAGAAACACACAGGGCTCCCAGGGGCCCACTCAATGGTGATGAGAAAATAGTCACAGGAAAGAAGTTTAACTGGAAATTCAGTTTGCTATACACATAAAAATATCTTTGATGTTTAAAATAATTAATATTTTGGTGAGTTGCTTTCAAGTTTTTATTTGACCTGTGGGGGTGCAGGATAGTAGTGGAGATACAAAAGTGTTAGCCAAGTGATGCATGTGCAGAAGGCAGCACAATGCCAAGGAGGAGGGCTGGGGCTCTGCCATCTACTCGCCATTTGGTCTCAGCTTTTCAGAGACTCAGTTTACAGATCTTGAAAATGGGATAATGACTCCTGCTTGCCTTCACTCGAAGTTCAGTATGTCCAGAAGTCCAGTCTCCTGGGGAGTCACACTTGCTTGTTTCTTGGATGTTTCTCATCATTTTTGCTGCCACTGTCTCGGTTCAGGCTGTCATTTCTTGTTGCTAGGACTTTAGCAGCCACTTAACTAGTGTCATTGCCTTCAGCTTCTCCTCTCTGTCCCCAGCCTCCCCTTTCAAGCCAGGATGATCCTGTGTGTGTGTGTGTGTGTGTGTGTGTTTGTGTGTCTTGTATGATAAAGAGAAAAGTTCTTAGCACATTATTAAAAATAAGAACACAGAACCCAAAATCTTCATAGTCTTGCTTAGCCTACCTTTTTCTTATCTTTCAAATGTGGTTTTTAATCATGAACATTTTCATCATTTTTATGTGTTTATCATTTAAAATATCAAATAACAGTACTATAAGGATTTTTTTTTTTTTTTGAGTCGAGGTCTCACTCTGTTGCCCAGGCTGGAGTTCAGTGTCACTATCACAACAATCACGGCTCATGGCAGTCTTGACCTGTTGGGCTCAGGCAATCCTTCCATCTCAGCTGGGACTCCAGGCATGCACCACCCTGTCTGGCTAATTATTTTTTATTTTTTGTAAAGATTAGGTTTGGCTATGTTGCCCAGTCTTGTCTTGAGCTCCTGGGCTCAGACAATCCACCCACCCCGGCCTCCCAAAGCGCTGGGATTACAGGTGTTCACCATCACGCCAGGCCAGGATTTTAAGAAAAAGTAGCAGACCCTTGCCTCTAGTTGTCCTATCCTAGAATCCTGAACTCCAGAAGACACCCCTTTTTAGCTGTTTATAGTGTAATTTCTTGATTTGCCTGTTTTGACATTATCTATTGACTTCGGTAAATGGGAATTTAACACTCTTATACCTCTCACTTCCCAGCTACCCACATAGAAACTTCCCCTCTTTCTGTCTTCCAGAGTTCTATCAAAACATTTGGTTAAGTCTGTATTTAATGTTTATATTATAATTATATAAGTATTTTCACTGCTAAGCCAAATTGTGTACCGTGAATACATTTTCTTATTGTTATGATTTTTTTTTTCTTGGAGGTTTTTTTTTTTTTTTAGTTGTCTCTTTTTTGTGTGTGGTGGGGAGGGGAGCCCGCTTTCTTTGTTTCTGTCACTATTTTCCTCCAGAATTTCCAAGTGATAAAGTCCTTCTGAAGAGTATTTCCCCACGATCAAATCCATCATGTGGTTTGTCTCTTCCTGGAGTGTTATCCTGCTGCTTTCTGAACCAGCTGCTTTCAAGACTCAGTGCACAGATGTCATCCTCTGTTTACCTTCCCCTCTTGTCTTTGCTAGGCTCTGCTTTCACTACATTATGTCTTCCAATTTCTGAGTTTATTCTTTGGTAAAACACATGTCTAGTAACTTCCTAAGAAAGATGGTGGGGTCTTGTAAATGCCTTGCGACCTGCATTCCTAGAGCCAAGTAGCAGAATAAATAAATAAATAAAAAGTAAATAAAATTAGTGGTGTTTTCTCAGTTTTCAGCATAGCAGGTAACTAACAAACGCTGATGTTTGTCCTCAAGATTGCCACTCAGATGTTGTTTCCATCAAATTATTTTTGATCTGCCGAAGTACTTTTAGTAGGCATCTGTATTAGTTTTCTAGGGGTGCCATAACAAATTATCACAAACTAAGTGGTTTAAGATAGAAGAAATCTATTCTTTCATAGTTTTGGAGGGGAAGTATGAAGTCATGGTTTCAGCTGGGCCGCACTTTCAGAGGCTTTAGGGGAAAATCTGTTCTTTGCCTCTTGCAGCTTCCGGTGATTGCCAGCTTCCTTGTCTTGCGGTCACATCCCTCAGATAATCTTCTCACCTGTGTGTCTGTCTCTTCTTTGTGGACTTTTATGATCAGCTTTAGGGCCCACCCCATCCAGATAATCCAGGATGGTCTCGTTGTCTTAAGACCTTTAACTTAATTATATCCACAAAGACGCTTTTTCCAAATAAGGTCACATGTACAGGTTCTGAGCATTAGGAAATGGGCAGTGGGGACCACTACTCAACCTACAGCAGAGGTGCCCATTGAGATAGGTGGTCTTTGCTGATACTCAAAAGTTATGTTGTCACCTGGTCCTGATGATCATGATAAGTCACTATTTGCCGGTTCATTCATTCACTTAACAGATAGACATACTATAACTGGGTCCTGTGCTAGGCGCTGGCTTTATAAAAGCCAAGGAAGACAAAATCCTGCTCCTCAAAGAGCCCACATTAAAGGCCAGCTTGCCCCTGAGGGTCCTAACCTATTTGAATACATTCTTGAATAGTCATAGAAATAAGGAGTTACAAATACAAAGAGAAACTCTGGCAAGGATATTAGACACATGTGGACAGTGCAGAGGGGACTAGTCAGAAGTCTAGGCTCATGATTTACCAACCAGAAGTGTTTTGAGCAGACTTAGTGTGCAGAGCAGCTTCATGATACAGAATAAACGAACCAGGCATTAGACTGTCTACATAATCAAGTATGAACCCCTTTATTTAGTATATTTATTATTATTTTCAGTATGGACCTCTTTACTTCTTGCCCTAAAAATATACTCTATCCTGTCCCCAAGTAAGGCAGGTGGAAGGTCCTCTCTAACCTTCGGAAATGCTTTATCACTTTCATTTGTTTTAGGGTCCTTGACTACACTCAAAATTATTTCTCTAGGGTGTCCTTATAAGACTCTCTTGGACTCAAGTAAGAAGAAAGAATAACTTAAAAGTCTAAAATGATCATCCCTGTTAGATGGGTCTAATCCAGGATTTCTTTATAGTGCAAAGTGTTTTTGATAAATTGTTATCACTGATACAGTACCTAAGTTTGTCAATGATTTCTTAAAAAAAAAAGATTGACATGCATTTAAGGTTATCCATTAATATAATGGCTGCTTTTTATTTGCATTCCATCCTGCTTTTTCATTTGGGAAAGAAGAGTGTAGAGAGACAGCTGGTGCCTCTGTAATTGCACATAACCCTCAGCCTGCCTCATCTGCACTCCTGGGAGTGGGTCACAAATGTCGTTCTCTGTCTTGCATGTTTTGAAATTAAAAAAAAAAAAAGTGTTGGCAGACCTGGTGATTCTGTGTTCCCCAAGTCATTGTTATGGGTGTCGCATAATTAATATATCAGGTAAGAGTAGAATTTACTTTGTTTCTAATTTTTGTAGTTAATTTTAAAGTAGTTTTATGTTCTTAGAAGTTAATTCAAAATGACTTGGGTTTTCTAACTTTGTACTATTCTCACAACTTTTCTGAAGTTTGGAATGATATCAAAACAAAAGAGCAGCAAAACAAAAGAAAAAAAAAGCTTCGTACTTAAATGGACCCTTCATGGGAACATGACATCAATTTGATAAACATCATCATTTTTGAAATGCGATTAATTTTCATGGTGAAGTTGAGTTATTGAAGTGGGATTTGCACCTTTCATAGTCTCATCCTCCTGCCCCTGTTTTTCTTTCTCCTTTATCTGACACTCATGAGTAATAATTAAAGTAACAACATTTATAGAGTAGAAAATACTTTTACTTAGTAGTCAAAAGGTTTGTGGAAGTTGAGTGTCATTGGTCTTGTTATATTCTTGGAATTTTCTTTTTTTTTCTTTCAAATAAACAAACTCCCGGGAATGTGTCATCATTGTGCCAGACTAGCTCTTTGGAGTAAGCCCTACACCTGGCTCCGTGTGTACCAGGCTGATGAGTAGGGCCTAGAGTAAGTCCCAGTCTGGAGACTCAAAAGAGAAAATCCATGATATCCACATGAAGATCTACACCTGCCCAGAGTGGCTGGTCAGTATTCACCCTACTAGTCACGTTGTCCTGGGCTCACATGTTTGAGTGGTCATGTTGGATATTTTTGTAATCTGGGATTTTCTTTCTAACATAGATGCAAACATCTGACACCCTCAAACTGTGTAACCAAATGCAGCCCAGCTCAAAACTGAGGCTGTTGGAGGCTCCCAGAACTTTCCCTAGTAAACACATGCGATATTTATTACTTTATTTTGATCTATGCAAGGAAAGAAAGATGTTAATACATCACTGAATTGCTCAGATGGATTTCTGTGTCCATTTGCTTTCCATATTATTTGTTTTTTGTAATAATAAATTTGGGATGGTTTCTAAAGGCTAAAAAGTAGATTCAGACTTTGCTTACTGCTTTAATTTTGTTAAAAGTTCAGTTTTAGGAGGAGCTAAGTAGATGTAATTTCCTGTCATGCTAATATGAGACATTTAATTTTTATAATGTCATCTTATGTTCATCAGCCTTGTGGTAAAGAAGATAAAATAATCAGCTTATTCAAAAGTGATCCTGATTACTTATATTCTGTTCTTTTAAATCCTAGTTCTGGTAAAATTCTATATCTCTAAGAAAAAAAGGAACGCCAAAATCATTGAAAATTCAAGGATCCTCTCCCATAATCGCTATCATGTAAAATGTTCCTTTCAGTTCTAGTCTACCTGGATATAAAACAACTTAAGCCAAAATTAGCAGTGTTCTTAGTGCCAGGAGAATTTCATGAGATTGGGAAGTCTTTTGCGTCTTTGCCTTCAGTTTGGCAATTGTTTCATTTCTCCACTAATGAAGAGGTCCAAGACCATGTGCAGTCAACACAGGATCTACCTATGGAGCGAGAGTTGGGAGCGGACCAACAGAGTTGGCAGCATGGAGATTCTAATTCTCTCTGTTGCAGTTTCGACTGCCTAGCCAGCATGCAGACACAGAACATGGTGCTTATCAAATGTTTTGGAATCCATCTTGTGAAGAGGCTAGTACCCTGTCTACTTACTATTTAATTTAAGGGAATTCAGACTGTTTGGGGAAACAAAAATAGTATAAACAGGCTTACTTACCTCTGTTGCCTGCCCCAGAATGAGGCAGGCCACTCTCAGATGTATGGGTTGGAGAGTTGAAGCACAGTAATACACCGGTTGGTAGTTTCATTTACTGGTATGAGTTTATGTGTTTAGATAATTCAGTGAATCTTTGAGCTTTTTTCTTTGTGAGGTCTGTTTACACATTTGGAAATATCAGTGAACATAGTACCATTGGTGTTTTGTGGCTTTTAGCTTTTGATTTTCTTCTGAAGCTACCACCATGACGTTAACCTTTGATGAAGTTAAGAGCATCAGAGGGTAGAAGAAAATGATTACCAGTGGTTAATAATGTCCCGATGTTTTTAGCAGTTTGGGAAGAATGCCCATTTCCATGAAGGAGTCTGAGGGCTCACTTGGTGAGAAGCTCTCTGACCGCATGTAAATTGAGAAATAGATTTCAAAATCAGTTTTGATTAAAATGGGAATTTGAGCCTGCCACTAAGAAGCAACCATCTTGCTATAAATTATTTATGGCATGAGCAGAAGGCTTTGGTATAGAGGTTGTAAGCTTTTTCCATCTTGCTTTAAAAACTGGCCTGATTATAAAAAGAAAATTAATTTTGATGTTGAAACAAATCTTAAAAAGAGCATTTTAGTTCCTAGAATGACTCTAAGGTGGAAAATAAAAAATAATTACCAGTACTTTTCAAAAGGCTAATGTTGTAGCTGAATTCTACTTAGAAGTATAAAAGGTAGAACCCTGATTTTAAAAGTTTATGATATTATATACATGAGATGTTTCTTACAGTGAGGACATCAGAGGCGTAAGGAGCCTATGTCTGTGGTGTCCTCAGCTTTACAAACATATTAATATTTAGGTTTCTTCCTGCACTAACTAGGTTTTAGTGCATCTCCCAGCTTAGCAATTCCACATGAAGATGGAGGAGCCCAGTGAACAGATATCACTTGGCTGCCCAGCTTATGGCGTTGTCTCCTTTTCAGGGATCAGACCCTCACCTGCCATGCCTTGACGGGGAGGTTCATTTGGGAAATTAGAAGTTTAGATTGACAGATACCATTTCTTGAGTGCTTAGAAACATGCTGTATTCTCTGTTTTCATTTTATAGGGTTTGAGATAGATCTTGCAGACCAACATATGTATTGTATGTCCTGTCTAGGCGTATTTGTCTTTGCTTCCTTGATCTGACATGAGTTGAAAAAAGTGGGTTCCATCTTCCACGACTTGAGTTTCTCAAAAAATGTCTCCATTCGATAAATGTTTATTCCTTGTTTTCCATTTGCCAGGAATAGTTCTCAGCTGTGGGAACACAGTTCTGAATAACACGGACAAGGACCTTGGTCTCATGGAAGTGACTTTTTAGGCAGGGCAAGACAGATAACGCAAAGGGGAGGAACAAAACAATTTCAGATACTGATACATGTGATGAAGAAAATACAAGTTGGTAATTTGATGGCTAGTGACTGGAGGTGGTGCCAGTTTAAACAGGATGTTAAGAAAGCCTCTCCCAGAAAGGACCACTTGAGTTGAACTCTGAGTGAACAGAGGGAGGCACCTCCCCAGGGATCTGGAGGAAGTGATTCTAGCAGCTAGAACTGCAGGTGCGAAGGCTTTGAGATCCATGAAAGTAAGTGCACGAAATGTGTGAGAGGAGCAGGTCTTGCAATTTTCTCGCATTTGCATGCTGTGTGTTACAATGGACTCTCAGGGTAGTTTCATTTCTTTATAACCTCTATCCTCTATCATTATAAATACCCTGCTTCATCTCATTTAATTCTTGTTGCTCCCATTTAAGCTTCTGACATTACATCCCTGCCACTGGTTTGCATTTGTCAGCAGGACTTTGTCTTTTTACCCCAGGCCTCATCAGAGTCATCCAGATATTTCCCTAGTTGACTGCAGTGTCGCCATAGTTGTGTGCATGTGCCAAGGTCAGAGGGTGTTAATTGATCCACAGTGGTGTGGGAAAAATGTTTGAACTTTTGTCTATATTTGATTTATTTAATTTTAAAAAACTAATGAAAAGATTGATATCACCTCAAAGAAATGGTATGTGAGAGGATTAATATGTTAATTAGCTTGATTTAACCATCCCACAATGTGTACATATAATATCACATGGTACCCCATAAATGCAAACTATTATTATTTGTCAATTAAAAAAAATCAGTGTCAGCACTCTTGCTGGGTGGGCCCTTCGGAGGGGCCTCTGTCTGAGAAGTTGACATGAGGGAGGGAAGAGGTTCCCTGAGTTGTAGAGGACAGCGTGTGATGCCTTCTCCTGTTGGCACACTTTCTCGGTTGGAAGATGGGGCAGGAATATTTGGTGTTGCCACGTGAATTATTTTATAAAAACACCACCCATCTCTAGTCCATACTGCACCTCACCCCCCCAATAGCATATTGTGGTGAAAAGAACCAATTTCTTAAACAAGGCCCCAACCTTTTAGTGCCCCTCCAAGATGGTGGCATGGCCCACAAGCTGACTGTGAGATTTGCATTCATCATGGATAGAAGCTAAAAAAAAAAATGGACTTTTATAAAACCACAAGCAATGTTTTTCTGTCAAGAGGGAGAAGCTTCAATATTTCAAAACCTCTTCAGGAAAACTGCTCTTATGATTCTTGTATTGTACAAATCCAGCAGAGATCCACTTTGAAATGGAGAGAAGTTGGAGACAAATCACCCTGGTGGGAAGAAGACTGTTCAGTGCATGGAGATGTGTAACTGGTATCTACTGGATGTTCTGATCCTTTTATAGGAAACATCTCTTATTTTCTTTTAATGATTTTCGCCATTAATTCTGTTTGTCTGATTTTCACATTGCCCTCTTTTTTTCCTATGGTTTTACTTTACTGGGAGGGAGAGTCCTTGTATGGAGTGCAGAGAGGTATGTCTAAGCTGAGGAGGGAGAGGATGGTGGGTGGCTCCTGCCTTGTGCCAGAGCCCCTTTGAACCAGCTTTGTGCCTTGGGGCTGGGGGTAAGCTGAGGCAGAACCTGAAGTCAAAGAGGATTGTAAGACTCTGGCCATCGTCAGAGACTGGAACTCAGGAAGGAGAGCTGCCTCCAAGTGGAGAGTGGGCACCCACTCCCTGCCTCCTTCCTTTCTTTCTGTAGTATATTTATTTCACCTTCTACTAGGCATTGGGGCATCAATAACTAGCAAAGATAGATGCAGACCTTACCATCTCTTGGAAGACACTGGCAGTCAGATCCATCACTCAGAAGCAGGAAACATTTTAATCTTGAACCATTGTTTTAAAAACAGGCACATGGGTGAGTCACCCCTAAAAGGTTTCAATGAAGAAGGGACCTCGAGTCTAGACTGAAGGAGGCCCCCGGGTGACCCCAGGGGAAAGTGGGTGTGGGGAGTACCTTCCAACAGAGCCAGAATCCTGCCTGTTTTGTCCTGCTCTATGTTCAGCTCCTGGCACAGGTCTGGCATCTGGTGTACACTCAGTAAATAAAAAATGAGTGCATGAAGAGAGGCCAATAGGCTGGAGCAGAACACCGGGGACAGTGGGCTGGCATGGGACTGTGGAAACTGGCAGGGGCTAGACCTCCAGAGGCTTGTAGATTAGGAGACTGTGTAGGTTATCATGAAAATGGAGCCGTCTTTAGAGCAAAAGGGGGCACTACTAATAATTATGCCTGGATAGTTGAGCATACAATGTGACTGACTTGGACACACTGGGCTACACAGTCAGCTGCTTATTGGCCATCATAGGATTTTAGTCTTATTCTGAGAGTAGTGGATGTCCCTTCCAAAGGTTTTTGGCTGGGGTGGAGTTAGGGTGTGGAGGCTTGATCACTGTGGCAACAGACTGGTAACAGATTGAAGGTGAGTTGATGCAGGAGACTTGCTGAGAGCCAGGGAGGAGCAGGTGGTGGCTTGGCCTAAAGGCAGGCATGGGGTTGGACTGATGGGTTGCACAGTGGCTGCCGAGGAAGGGAGGTATCAAGGTCTTAAAACTGAACAGGTCTTGGTACCACTGGCTGAGCTGGAACAGAGGGAGAGAGCAGATTTGGGGAGAACATGTAGTTTTGGCCAAATTGAGATGTCAAGGTATGAACGTAAGAGGTTTCATCCGTAGTCTTATGAATTCCCAAACCAGGAGAGAATAATTTAATTCCACCCAAGTTGCATGCACTTTCATACCCGGCCCTGCCCTCACCCCTGCCCCACCCCACTCCCAGCCTACCCCTCCACCCACCTATGTACTGCTCATGTAAACCTGAAATTTTAACTATAAACAAGTCCTTTCCTTCATTAGTTATGAATGTGTTTAAAATACATATGTTGAGTAAACTTGCACAGCAGAACAAACACTTTTGTCAAAGGGGAGAAGAGATTGGAGAATGCTTTGTTTACAGAAAGCATGAAGAGCCCAAGCTGGAAGTGCACCATTGGGAAGATGAGCTTGGAAACACCAGTAAGGGAAAAGAGGAAGGAGAAATGGGTGCTGGAGACTCCACCAAAGGAGTTTGAAAATCCAGGGACGGCACATGAATTTGAGTCTGAATTTCGAATGGCTCCTATGGTATCCATAGAGCACAGATTTCTCATATACTGTTTACATTATAATTCTTCCCTGTTCAGAGATCTTTAAGGCACCTTCTTGTGTTTTGGAATGTGAAGAGTTTTATAGCTAGTATGGCCAAGGAGAGAGAGTTACTTGAAAATGTGGTGACTGGGCCGTGTGAGTAGTGCTTCTGTGTCATGCATTGGAAATTCTGGAATGATTTCATCTTTGCGTCTCCTGTTAGTTCATATGTGACACTGCGAGCTGTTTCCTGAGGTCTGGCTCCCTTGGCAAATATCTCTCTGGCAGGTAACTTTGTGCTTTGTGAGTGATGCCATCCTGGCCACCGTTGCCCTCTTCTGGTAAGGGGCTCTTGCTACAAATGTACTGAGTTTTACAAGGAAGGAAAACTCATGCTCATTTTTCACTTTGGTCAGCTGTGCTCTGCCAGCTGGCATAAATCCCTATAATGAAATGAATGTTTGGTTGAAAATGTTGTAATGTATACTCAGACCATGGAACCATGTGAGGGTCTAACTTTATTTACAGTTTTGGCTTGTGGGGACTACCTTGGGTATCCATATCATTTCCCACAATTGGACCACTTTCTGTTTGGCAAAAAAGATTTCTTTCAGCCTTCTCTGCTGTGAAACCCTGTCTGGCTGCTTCATTAGTTCACACGTGTGAATTTGCATCACTGATAATGGCAGCAAATGCAAGAAATATGGTTTTAATCAAATTTTAGTATCTAATATCTCTGAAGCAGTAGGGCACAGAACATTATAGGCCTGGGATAAACAGTTATATTCAATAGGGGCATTTTAGCATTTCTCAGTGACATATTTACACAATTTATAGTTTAGAGATGCGTTTATGTTACATGGTCAAACTTTAGAATATGTTGAAATAACTAACTCCATTGGGAAGAAGCAGAGAGAATACGAGGTTACTGTGGTAGTTTATGTTGTAGCTACTTTAAGGACAGTCCTTATTGCCCTACTTATTGCTTGTTTTTTTCTACTCTATCTTTGTTTGGCAGCTGTCTTTCCCTCCCCAGCCGAGAGCAAGATAAGCACTCAGGTGAACTAAGTGGACTTTGTGTTTAAAGGAACCCGTAGCGAGTGTTTAGAAGGGAAACACTATTTTGTCAGTCATTTAAGCACTTCTTTAATATAACCCTTTTTAAAATTTTGACTTTTAACTGATCCATTAGGTTGTTACTTAGCATTTAAAATCTGAAGAGTATCACAAATAAAAGCTGACTACTGTGCTCATTTGGATTATTAAGGCTCTAAAGACATCATGTTGATCTTTTTAAGCTGGATCAATTTGATATTTATAGTTCAGTTAATTCACGTAGTTTTTCTGGCTTAATGGCAACAGGAAATACAACTAATATCACGATCTCATTATGATATTAATAATGCATGGGAAGAATCCTTAAGTTTTACCCTTATGCAAATTACTAAAAATAAAAGTGGTTAGATAACAAAGTCTCTCAAGAGGAGGGGCACTGCAATCATTTAGATTTTTGCAAAAGCAATGATAATAGCCAATTTCTAAAATCTTACCTGTTCAGAATTTCTGCATTTATTTTGTAATCTCTTTCTACCTCCCTTTCTTCCTTCCTTCATTGGTTTAGGCCTTGCTAAAAACTAACAGTGATATAAGAATGTTTTATAGAGCCGAGGTAGTCTGTCAGTTGGCCAGGTGATGAATCATGGAATGGAATTGTTTGTGACCAAACTAAACTCCTAACCCCATGAAGAAAGCCCTCATTGACAGCTTCTGGCAAGGTAAAAGCTAAGAGGACCCTTTCTTTGTTGTATTGGGCAGCTGAAAGGATGAGCAGCAGCCCAAGCTCTTAGGCTGGGGTTTTGTAGTACCTCTTTGACTCTGGACCATCTGTCCCTTTTTTTTCTTCATCCTCCCAGCTTTAGACCCCTGCGAATTCTCTAGGGCTTAGAAGTCAGCTGGCTCCACACAGGAGCTTTTAGACCAGGGTTTCTCTACCTCAGTATTAATGATGGTATAGACCAGATGATCCTTTGTGGCGGGATCTGGCTGTGTGGGATGTTTAGCACCATTCCTGGAGTCTACCCACAAGATGCCAGTTGTGACAGGCTTAAATGCTTCCAGACATTGTACAAGGAAAGGGGAGGGACAAAATCATCCCCCAGTTAAGAATCTAAAATTACAGTTCTCGAATCTGAGTGATGTAGCCCTTCTTTTCTAGTCTGATTATTTGGAGGTAAATGGCACTGTCACATTTCACCAGTAGGTGCTGATTCATGGCACACTATGTATTTTAGCCTGAAGTTTTCTTAATTTGAGGAATTAAGGGTGGGGAACAAGCTTCCTGTTGAGGGCTAGTGCCCAAGGCAGTGTTACTCAGGAGGCACATACCAAAAATAATTTAGCTTCTTTTTTTTCACCAAAGAAAAATACTTAGTTCTCCTGTCTGTTAAATTAGGAACAGGCACCATAAAACTTTATTTCATAAGAATAATTGATTGTAAAGTTTATACTTGTCATGTCAAGGCAGAGGCGATGAGGGAAGGGCAGAAGCAGGCAAGCGACAGACAAAGTTAGAATATGGTTGAGAAAGAAGGAAAAGGCATTTGAGGAAGAAAAGAGACCAAAGGAAGAAACACTAGAAGAGTGTACGTGTTTTAGAAACATTACCTACTTACTGCTCAACTAGTAGGATTCTCATTTCAAAATGCGTTACTTATTAACAACCCTATTTTAAAGGGATTAGCAGATTTATCCGTGATCACAGATCTTCAGTTGCTCTAATTAGTAAATCTTCAGAGAATCCTATCTCAATAGCATTGGAGCAGAGGGTGGCATTTGCTGGTGCAGGGAGGCTTATTATATTTTGATTTGTAAAAAAAAAAAAGAAAGAAAGAAAGAAAAATGGCCAGTGAAACATCACCAGCGAGGGAAAGTGGGATCAAGCAGATGCCAAGATCTGCCTCCCTATCTATAATTTGTAAAGAAAACAAGATCCTTTTATTTCTCATTTTATAAGCTTAAAAGGCATGGACTTGTCTTAAAACAAAGAGTAATTATTAAATCATTCAGAGCATATGTAGTCTCTAAATTTAAATAGTTGAAGGTGATCTGGGTCTCATCCCAGCCAGCACATTAGGATCAGGTAGGGAGCTTTAAAAATACACTGATGTCCAGGCCCCATCCCCAGAGAATCTGATTTGGTTTCATTGGCTCTGGAGTAGCTGGGACTACAAGGGGTTCGCTCCCCCACCTGGCTGATTTTTTATTTTTGTTTTTGTAGAGATGAGAGCTCACTGTGTTACTGGTGCTGGTCTCGAACTCCCGGGCTGAAGCCATCCTCCCGCCTCAGCCTCCCAAAGCGCTGGAATTACACACATGAGCCCTCATGCCTGGCCTTTATTTATTTATTCTTTAAAAAGCTCCCCAGGTGATTCTAAGGTGCTGCCAGAGTTGCCAACCACCTTTCTAGGCCAGTGATTCTTACAGAGTGGTCCTCAGACCAACATCATCAGCATCTCTTGGAAATCTGTTAGAAATGCAAATTCTCAGTCCCACCTCAGGTCTAAGACTTATTATGTGGCTGAGCTTTAACAATCTATGTTTTGTTTTGTTTTGTTATTTTTTAGCGCCTAGCCCAGCATAAATCTGATTATTCTGTGTTTTTAACAAGTTCTCCTGGTGAATCTGGTGCCCATCCAAAGTTTGAGAGACACTGTTTGAGGCAATGGGTAGTAGTACTTTGAAGCCATCGAATCCTGAGAATCAAGGGTACATATATAATGAGTGTTGGAAATACTACTCTAAAGCCAGTGATATGGTCTTCAGCGTTCAGTCGCCTCAGGAGCCTCTTCCTTACCCAAGGAGGATGCCTGGGAGATGTAACTTTCCACTGAGAGCCTTTATAAGACTTAATTGCTAATGTGTAGGTAGCAGCTGATACTGACTTGGCCCTCCCACTCGCTTCAGCCAAGCTTTTAACCTTGCTTTCAATATTCTTAATTAACGATCTTTAGCTTCTGAAGACATTTCATCAGTGGTCTCCTGTCCCAGCACGTTTCCCCTTTGAGCTGTCCTTGAAGAGGGTGTTATTCCCAGCAGTTAGTTAGAAAAGGAAAGTAGAGGTGGCTCCATACAAGTCCTGTAACCAATTAACCACCTCCCTTCATTCTTCTTTGTAGTTCTCTAAAAATGGGTCAGAGGAAGAAGCACTCGGCTCTCACCAGCAGATCTCGCCTGTGTTTGTCTAACATACTTCTGTCTCATTTCAATTTCCTGCTCGGGCTGAATTGCTTGAAAATTCCCTTTGAACTCTTGCTCGTTTTGCTGAAACTTTCACAGTAATGAAAGTAGTTACATGATTATCTCCTAAGCTCTAGAAGCAGAGCAGAGGAGTGAGGGAAATTCAGCACTGAACTTTAAGGTTCATTCTCAGCAAAACCAAGGGATTATTATAGTGTGGATATAGTAATATTTTTAAGAATCCTACTTGAATTTTTTTTTTCTGATTTGATACAATTGGGTCAGGATGAAAGATGAAGGGAAATTTAAACTTCTTAATACTTTCATTGTCAGTAACAGTTTGTATTGCTTCATTTTCTTTTTACAAGGAAAACACCTTTACAGTAAAACAATTCTGTTGGATCAGCGCCTTCCTTAGTAAAGTTCAAAGAAATTTCCCAGGTTAGTCCCTGTCATTCTTTACATGCGGTCCGTAGGAGCCTTCTGGAATTCCCTGTGGGATGGGAATCCCCTTACATCACTGGGCACTTCTATTACCAGGTTTCTGGGGTTGTTTGCCCTCTGTGGTTTTGGTCTCTCACTGAAATAATAAAACCAGGAGTTCTGAACCCGGAGTCACTTTAGGGAAGTATCTAGCTGTCCAGCATGGCTGCCACTAGTTACATGTAGCTATTTCATTTAATAAATCTCAGGTGCTAAACAGCCAGTTGTGGCTTGAAGCTAAGGTATTGGACATTGCAGGTATAGATCATCTCTATCATCACAGTTATTGGACAGTGACAGCCAATTTTGTCACCCTCCTTAGTTGCAATACTGAGACTGAGAATATTTGTTAACTACTCTCAATATGTTGTTAACTATTATGCGTTAACACCGTGCCTACAATTTATCTTTGATTTTAATCACGACAACATCTCAGTGAGGACAGGCATTATTGCCCCCATTGTACAGATAAGGGGATTAAAGTTCAGAGAGGTGAGAACCTTGCCCCAGATTATACAGCCAGCAAAAGGGATAGCCAGTGTGTGGACACATATCTGCATGATTCTAAAGCCCATGCTTTGTATGTTAAAGTGTCTCTTTAAAGAAAAGCCCTCTGATTCTTGAGGTCCATGAGCCCATATCTTTAGGGGTACACTAAAAAAACTCTAAGACCAGTAACCGATGGTGCATTGGATGGTTGAAGCAGTGAAATCATTCTAATGCAACAAATCAGTAGCACAGCCTTTCCTGCGTGGTTTTCATCACTTCTCACAATGAGACCAGTGGCCTGTGATAACAGGACAATATTTATTCAGTTGCCCATTTTCACAGGCTTTGTGTCAATAGAGTTTTCTCCTCTGGGTTGGGTGGTGATTTCACTACCTCGTGTTGGATCACTTCCTGTTTGGAAAGCCCTGCCGGTCTGAAAGGTAGAGCGGATACCTGTCTCCTTATGGTTTCTCTGCTTCATCTGGTTCTAAAGCCCTGGAGAACTAAAAGATTATTCTTCCACCTTGGAAAGTCCTGTTACTATTATATTATCCTGGCGATAAAATGAAATTAGGCTCATCGCCAGCCACCGCTATTATGCTGCCCTCTCACAGCACTTGCTCTTGACTAAGAGTGCCTCTGCTTGGGCTGTTCATTTTTTGGAGCCAAATGCCATAGTTATATGGCCCTCACACATATCCTAGTTAAGTTTCCTCGAGAGTCCCTCAGAATCACAGAAGTCACAGAAGTCCAGCATCAAAAATTACTTGAAGGTTTTGCCTGACGGGTTTAGTTTGGTTTTCCAGATCCAGTTTTGCTGCCCCAGGTGTTCACTAACCTTTCCTGTCCACCTATTTTATCTTCATCCATGTCAGTGCTGAGGATGTGGAACAGGACCAGGGTCGAGGAAAGAGCTCTTCACCATCTCCCTCCATGTTGTTGTTTGGCCATTAATGGCTCCTGTGGTTCTGGCTGTTTAACTTGTTATGAATCCGTCTATTTGTTACTTTGTCCACCCCTATTTTTCTATTTTTTATTCACCAGGACTCAATTGTTTGTTCATAGATTCATTTTGTTAATATTTATTGAGCTCCTACTGTGTGCCAGACCCCTTTGAAGGTAGAGCTGTTAAGGTTTACTCATAGATGTGGAATATGAGAGGAGAGGCATCAAAAATGACTTCAAGGTTTTGTACCAAAACAACTGGAAGAATGGTGTTGCATTTACCAAGCCAGCTTAGCTAAACCCGGTGGGAACATGTTTGGCAGTAAACATCAATAGTCTGACTTTAAACTTGTTAAATTGTAGATGTCTATTCGGCATCCAAGTGGAGATGTAGAGCAGGCAATTGGATTTATGCATCTGGAGTTGAGAGGGTGGTCCAGGCCACAACAAAAACACAAGGTGCTGTCAGCATGTGAACTGCCTAGTGTCTGAAATCTTGAGATGGATGAGAGTGCAGTCGGAGACAAGGAGAAGTCTAAGGACTGAGCCCTGGGCTCAGTTTAGAGACCGGTGTGATGGGACAAGCCAGCAAAGGAAACTTAGAAAGAATGGCCAGCAAGGAGGGAAGAGAACCAGGAAAACTGACTTCTGGCGTCCCAAGAAATCAAGGAAAGACTGTAAGAACCACTTTGTTAGATGATGCTGAGAGGTAAAGTAACATGAGGACCAAGAACTAACAGGGTTGACAGCATGAAAATCATTGGTTACCTTGTCAAAAGCTGTCTCAGTGAAGTAGCATGGACAGGAGGATGTCATGGGAAACTCTGATTCCTTGTTGAGGTTCACGTATGCTTTGTCAACCGCCTTTCACCAGTCATGGCAGCTAAGAACCTTGTGAAAGAAGAAAAGGAGGTTGGTTTTTCATAGCTGGAGTTTTCTCTTCAGCATCTCTTCTAATAATCGATTATGGATTAAGCATATAATTGCAAAATCCATCTTTCTCTCCTTTTCAAAAAGTGTAGTGCCATTTCTCTTCTCTAGGTTGTAACTCCTGTACTCCTCCTCATCCAAGGCCGAGCCAGGCTGCAGGGCCTGGGATGGATTCCCTAGAGCCCAGTGATCTGAGCTGTTGTATAATCTCCTTGACTGTTTTGAGTTTACAGCCCCCTTCCCATCTCTGGTCTTTCCATTTCTTCCTAAGGCTCTCTCTTCATCCAGCAGGTAGACCTCTTTTTCCCTTTGAATTTTATCACCATCTTTATCATCCTAACCCAAAGGTGAATTCTTAAGATGCTTGGCAAGGCATTATTTTATCTGGCTCTCAACCCTGACTGAACATCACAATCACCAATGGAAAGCTTGGTCTTTCTTCTTTTTAAAGAAAATTATAACTTACACTAAAGGGATTATTTTCTTATAATTATGATACAATTGTGATGTTTTACTTGTGAATTTCAGACTTGAAATATATTCTGGTGAGTGGCCATCTTCCACTGTGTTACAGGGTGAAACCTAATCAGATACATGCACACACACACACACACACACACACACACACACACACACACACACATATGTATATAGTCCCCCCCCCTTTCTTTTGTAACCTCAGAAAAACTTCCTGTATTGTAGAGAGAATGCTATGAGTAGTCCTCAAGGATACACGGAAACTTCTAACAGTAGCTCTTGAACTTGAGCATGCACCAGAATCACCTGGAGGTCTTGTTAAAACATAGTATATCGGGCCCCATCCCTGTAATTCCTGATTGGGTAGGTCTGAGTGGGATCTAAGAATTTGCACATCATAGGGCTGGGTGTGGTGGCTCATACCTGTAATCCCAGCACTTTGGGAGGCCTAGATGGGAGGATTCCTTGAGCCTAGGAGTTCAAGATCAGCCTAGTCAACATAGCAAGACATTGTCTCTACAAAAAAAATTAAAAAATTAGCCAGGTGAGGTGGCATGTGCCTATAGTCCCAATTACTCAGGAAGCTGAGGCAGGAGGGTCACCTGAGCCTAGGAGTTCAAGGCTATGGTAAGCCTTGATCGTGCTACTGCACTCCAGCCTGAGCAACAAGAGTGAGACCCTGACTCAAAAAAAAAAAAGATAAGAAAAGAAGGAGAAGGGGAAGGGAGGAGGGGGAAGGGAAAAGGGAGGGGGGAGAAGGAGAAGGAGAAGAAGAGGAGAAGAAAAGAATTTTCACATCAAACCAGTTCCAGGGGATGCCACTGGTACTTTCAGAACCAGTGGTCTAAACTGTAGGCCTGTAAGCTCTAGTGGGTAAATATCCTTAAGGTGGTGCACACAGAGAGCTTTCCTGAACTGGCAGAACCAGGATGATAGGTGGAGCCAAAGGCAGAGATGGCCTGGCACATGACTTCGTTGGGCTCTCTGAGGCTCTAGAGTTCTGGGCCCTGCAGAAGTAGAAACTCCTCATGCTTCAGGAATTCCTCTTTCTGAGACTGTGTTCTGGCTTGTGGCCACACACTTCAGCTCTGTGTACCTCCTGCAGAAGTTACATGTAACCCTATCTCTGGCCTGTCAAAGTTGACACCCAGTTTAGAAGAGCCTATGTAGCCCTCTTTATCAACAGTACTCACAATACTAGTACCCCAGAAACAAATTGAATGACAACTGGATTGAGCAGGGAGTGCCTGTCACAGCTTTGTCCCACCCAAGAAGATAGGAGAATTTTACCACCTGTCTCATCTTTCTTCCTATTTCAAAAAGTCTCCCTCTGGCCACCCTGTAGAACTATCTACCAACTGGGGCATTGATCACTAGGGGAATATTACAGGGTTTTTCTTTTGACTCATAGACAGTTTGTCATAAATTCCTCTAACTCATAAACTGAACTTTTATGTCAAGATTCTTCAGGGATATACAAGAATATTTTCTAACATGTTAATTTTCAGAGAGCTGAAATTCAAACCCACATTCCAAAGCTTCATGATCACACATGCTGGATAAAGTTGTGAACAAAATTTGTGGAGACTGATACTCCTCTTGTTTGCCACACGCCATTTCCAGATTTCAGTGCCAACACTGATCCCAAACATACTCCTGATCAGCTGAAATGTTGCTAAATGTGGAGGGGGCTTGTGTCACAGACACCTCACACCCTCTCAAGTCAGGAGCCCTGCAGACGAGTATATCATAATTCCTGTCAGGTTATCTTTTCATCTCATGTTCTCTGTTGTAGAAACACGTAAGAGGGGAGTTAATTTTTACTTGGCATCTGGTATGGTTACAAGCCATCTGCTCTTCTTCTGAGAAGCGGTGTGTGGCCAGAGTAAAACTGTGCAAAAGAATTATGAGCCATTTATTGGCTCTTAGTAGGAATAGGTGGAAACCTCTGCCCCACTGATTTGTAAATCAACTGGCAAGTCAGGGTTCATCCAAAATTCCCTGGTATTTGAGGCAGATTCTGCCTTTGGAAAAAAAGAGAGAAAAGCAACCAGTGTTTCTTTCTTGAGCCCTCTGTGTGTCTGGCATGGTGCAAAAGCCATGTGCCCATGTTTTGTCATTCTCAAACTGACTCCATGAGGTATTTTTCATTGTTGTCTCCATTTTACATAAGAGGAACTTACCCAGCGTCCCAGAGCCACTGAGGCACAGGGCTGGGTGTGAAGTCAGGTCTGTACTGGCCCCCAAGCCACTGCATTCTCATTGCTGCAGTTGCTGTGTCCATGCCACCACCTAGTCGACTGAGGAAAGGGGCCTTCAGGTGACCTTTGAAAGAATCATTTCCTAAAAATCATCAGGGAAAATGTCTAAAGAAATGCAGTTAGTTCTTATCTTTCAAAGGGAGTTTCTTAATTTTTAATATATACATACTTTTTTATTTTAAAAATGTGGGGTATGGCTGGGATTGGTGGCTCATGTAATCCCAGCACTTTGGGAGGCCAAGGCAAGTGGATTGCCTGAGCCCGCAGGTTCGAGACCAGCTCGGGCAACTTGGTGAGACCTTGTCTCTACAATAAATCAAAAATTCGCCAGGCGTGGTAGCACGTGCCTATATTTCCGGCTACTTGGAAGGCTGGGGCGGAAGGATCACTGGAGCCCAGCAGGTCAACGCTGGGGTGGCCTTGAACTTGCCACTGCACTCTAGCCTGGGCGATGGAGTGAGACTCCAACTCAAAAAAAAAAAAAGATACGGGGCATAATTCAGGATTAGGTATACAAGTGGACATTGTACAGGTAACATTTGGGCCTCCCTTTGGTCCCCACTTTGTGTGGTTTGAGATCAGGTACCCTTATTGATATTGTGTCTCCCCCACACCCCACCCTAGCAGTATCCTGCTACTGCCAATCCCTTTCTTACAAAGGAAGCTTCTGAGAGCCTGCTCCTAGCTGCGCTCTGTATGCAGTGATGGATTTTAAAGTCTGAAAGTTAGCCTCAAGTTCCACCCGAAGGTTCCAGTGGCATGTGTAAAATTTAAGCATCCCTTTATAGACGTTGGTCGGCCATTGCCTTATTCCCAGCAGTACTTTTCTGCCTTTCTCGTGTCCTACCCAGGAAGACTGGGGAGCCACCGTACAGCACTCTAGGTCAAACACAAAACTTTTTTTGGTTGGAGACCAGAGACAGTTGCCTGAAGGACATCACAACCTCTGGCTTGATTTTTCTCCTCCTCTTAGTGGCTGCTGTTAAAACCCTTTGCTCTGCCTTTCCCATATTTCTTTCTCATTTCTTTGTGATTTGCTCCTTATCTTTGCAGAATCTCTCCCTAGCCTTAGTAATAAATCTGTTGTGACAAACAAGTGACTGGTAAGTTGCACATTCTTGACCTGTAGTCAGAGGTCCCACAACAGACACCAGACAGGAGACAGAAGCCCACCACCCCCCATCCTGAGTCCTTTTCACCTCAGACAGGTCACACGCTCTCTAGCATCCCTTTCAACTAGAAAATCTTGAATTAAAGAACCGGTCACCCATTTGCAACCAAGGAAGTTCCCTTTAATAGGCTTGAATTCACATCTCAGCCAGGATTTCGTACTTGCACCTTATTCTGCCTGACTGATCAGAAGGTGAAAAAATAGCCATTCAGCTAGAGCAATGGGCATTTGCGCCTGTCTCATGGGTAGTAGTAGTCTGTGCATACATGAGACAACCTTAGTTGTACACTGTGAGCTTGAATCTGTGGTGTTTTTTGTTCTAAGTTCAGGGTGCAGATGAGAGGGAGGTGATCCTTCCTAGAGAGAGAACAAGGCAGCTACTTAAGACATTTTTATCACTGATATATGTTTTCATTCATTTAACTTTCACATTTATTTATTTACTTACTTGCTTTCTTGTTTATTTTGAGTTGGGGTCTCATTCTGTGGGCAGGCTAGAGTACCAGTATCATGACTTACCACAGCTTTGACCTCCTGGGTTTAAGTAATCCTTCAACCTAGTCTCCCAAAAACCTGGGCCTACAGGCATGAGTTACCATACCTGGCTAATTTTTAAAAAATATGTTTGTAGAGACAAAGTCTTACTATGTTGCCCAGGCTGGTCTTGAACTCCTGGGTTCAAGCAGTCCTCCTGCCTCAGCCTCCCAAAGTGCTGAGATTATAGGCATGAGCCATTGTGCCTGGCCTCATTTTCATTCATTTAACTCTTCACAACCATCTGTGTGCCAGACCCAGTACTAAACATTGATAACTGAAGGTAACAGAAAGTAATGTCTCTACAAAGGCCACTCGGTAGGAGATGGGTATACATGGTCATGGTTACAGCCTGGAGTGAGTTCCACAACAGAAGCGTGAACCAATGGAAGAGCTTAATCCTACCTGAAGGGTTGAGGAATGCTTTGGGGAAGAGCTCACTGGTTGCTAAGATTTTTACCTCAGCCAGCTCCAGTGAGCTTGCCCAGTTCCCATGGCTCATGCTATGATTTCTAACCATGGGCCCTTCATGTGGCTGGCATGGTGCAGAAATTCTCTCATGTAATCCTCAAAACATCTGCATGAGGTATTTTTCATTATTGTCCCATTTTACATAGGAGGAACTTAGCATTTCAGAGCCACTGAGGCTCAGGGCCAGGTTTTAAGTCAGATCTGTGTCAGAAAATGACTGGCATTTTCTGTCATTGGTTACCAAGACTAAATCATGCCCACAGAGGTCAGCACAGCAGGAAATGTGATCTCTTGCTGTTTTTTTCAGAATAGCAATGGATTTTACTGTTGTGCTTGGGTGGCCCATAGTGGACTAACAGGACAGTACAAGATCAGTCCCCGTGTGACTCTTTTGTAACCTCACAGGAGGACAGACACTTTGTGTGTGGCAGAACCCAAGTGAATGGCTGCAAACCCAACCAGGAGATGGGATCTTAGAATGGAAAGTACCTTGAAGGAGATTGAGTTGGGGCCACTCACTTTACACTTAAGGAAACTGACACTAGAGAAGGGAGTTGGCACATCTGCTCCTAAACTGGGGCATTGTCAGAAGAGATTCGTGGTTTTTAGACTTCCTGGGCTAGGTCATTCACCTGTTTAACCTGTCATCATAAGGTTTCTCTAGACCTTCTCTGTATGCTGTGATTTCAAATTCAGGCTGTGTCTAATTCATTACTATGATTATGGCATATTCCCTGTGCCAAGCCTGACAAGTATTGCCAGGTTGGCAAGGCACACACCAAACAAAACCCAGCCTTGATCACCAGGGCTCTTCTAAAAGAGAAAGAGCGCTCTTAAGTTTCTCAGTGTTTCCAGAAAACTGAGTGGTATTAGTTTCTGCCTCTCTAGGTTGTCACAAAAATTAAATGCAATAATGTCCAGAAAGGGCTTGATGCAATACCTGGCACACAAGTGCTCAATGAATCTTAACTATTGTTGCCAACTTCTTCACCATTAGTAAATTTTCACAATTGTCTAAGGATGTAGCATATTCCAACAGAATGACTCTTTATTTTCCCATCTCCTGACCTGACCATCTGCTAGTGTATTGTATATGCCATCCAAAAGGTGTGCTGAGGTTTTTTCTTGAATATGAACCCAAAGCTTGGATTTCTTGGGCCAGTATTTTACATAAGGACCAGGCCAAGTAGGTCAAATTGACAACATACTTATGTTGACCTTTCTTCAGCTTTTAACTCTCTGGATAGGGGTTCTCAATGTCCAGAGACCCCTCTTCTTTCCCAACAGCTCTGCCCCACCTCCCATGTGATTTATTGCTGTCCTCATCTGCTCTTTATCCGTCTTTCTCCTTGCCACTCCTCTGCCTGCAGAGGGGTTTTCACTACTTCACGGCACTCTTGCTCCAACATGGTGTCCCACAGTGGCAGCTTCAGTATCTTAGCTCTCAGGACCTCCATTCAAGCACAGAATCAAGCTGCCCAACAAATGGAGTTGAGGGGCCCTGTTCTAATTTCTGGTTCAGTCACCAGGCTCATATATACGGAAACTTATGCTAGAGAAGAGAGGTGGCACATTCACTTTTACCCGCTCGGGGATATGGATTTATAGCACAAACATGGCTACAGCATCACTTACCTAGAGGAGATAGGAGCCAATTCTCAAATAAAGGGGGGTGGGCTCCAGGCTAGGCAGCCTGAATGTGCCCGCACGTGGGATCTGGAAGTGTGCCCTGGGTGGCCTTCCACATGGTGATAGTTTCTTCAGCATAATATCCAGCAGTAGGCTCTGGAGACTCATGTATCTGGATTTGGTTCCCAGGTCTGTCACTCACTACATGTGTATTCTTGAACTAGATCTTACCTTCTCCGATTCAACTTCCTTATCTATGAAATGTGAATAATAGTTGTGCTCCTTCACAGGAGTGGCGAATATTAAATAGAATACTGTGGGTAAAACTTAGCATAATGCCTGGAACATAGGTGCTCTGTAAATGCTACTCAATATTTTAAACTGAGATTTTGCTTTGGAAATCATATGACTTTACATTTCATGCTATAAGATATATGCAGTTTGTCATAATATGAAAATGTTCCCTATTTTTTCTAAACCTTTTTGTAAAGTGGATACTCTAGAAAGAAAATTGCTGTTGTTTTTTTGTTTGGGGTTTTGTTGTTATTGTTGTTTTGTTTTTATGAAGCTCTTTAGGAGAAACTCTTTCCAGATTTAGTATTAGTATAATGATTGAGTTATCCTCAGCACTGATTCCATCTCACCTTCTTGACTCTGAATGGTCTTGTGGTTTTTACATTGGCAGCTAGGAAATACAGAGCCAGATGTTATGAAGACTTGGGGACTATGTGGGAATTTCATACAGGCCTCCCATTGGCTTCATTTTATATTCTTACTCTTGTTCTTATATTTTCTCTATTTTTAATCTTTGCCTTATTTCTTGAAGCTACCTTAGATCCTTAATGCCAACTGGGTGTATAATTCTCAGCCACAGACCCAAGGATGCAAGCTGCCTCTGGCCAGCTCCCTAGGTGTGGTAGAAACTGCTCACATATTATCTTGGGCCTCATCCTTCCTCTTCCTCTCCCTCACACTCAACCACATCCTCTTCCTTCTGTCTTCTCAGTATCCCTTGAATCCTCCCCTTCCTCTGCACCTCAGGGTCACTTTCCATTGCCTCTTATTTGGGTTCTTATGGTGGCTTTGAGCCCGTCTGCCTGACTCCAGTGATTTCCCATCACCTACCCATGCTCCACACTCCTGCCTGAGAGAGCCCTGTAGCCCACCGGTCTCCTTGGCCTCTTCAGCCTGTCTAGGGCTTCTCTGTGGCCTGAGCCCCCCTGCCCTGTTCACCTTATCTGCCGACATTGCCCTGTGTTTCCACATTGTAAGACTGTTTTCTATTCCCAGCACATGCTGAACTAGTCAGGCCACTGCCTCTGCGTGGGCGTTGTTCATTTTTCTTTCTGCACCACTTGCCCTGTTCCTCAGGACTTTGCTGAGACACCACCTCCCCTTCCTTGGCCCCCTCAGGCAGAGCTGTCACTCAGCTACCTCTGGTGCTGGATGTGCTGTAGTTGAACATGCCACAGTGCCCTGTTGCTGCCTGTCTCTCTGTCAGAGTCAGGCTGGGTTCCTGTGAAACTCACAAGTATTTAATGAATGAAAAAATGAATGAGCGAGAGAATGTGGGGACCCTTCCACATCTCTCAGAATTCTGAACCTTCTCCAGAGGTGTCTGCATGAGTGAGAAACGTTAATATTTTCACCTTTATTCTTAATGTAAAATCAGAAGACAGAGTCTGCCACCTCTGAAGCCATGGAAATAGTACAAATTAAATTGCATCTCTGGAATTCTTAAGAAAGAGATAGGAAAAATAGCCAATGTGCTCACTGGCAGTGAGTTTATGGTGAAGTAATCCTAGGATCCTCGTATTCCCTTTATGCAAAATATGAAAAATGACAATGAAAATGTCACTGGTGATGACATAGTTGTTGCCACTCCAGAATAAGGAGAGAGGAAGTTACTGTGTGATGCATCAGTGCCCTGGGCTGCATAGGAATAGCCTTGACCCCAGAAGGGGCTTAGCACCCTCACTTTGCAGCCAAGGCTGTGATTTGCCCTAAACTCAGGACTAACTTGTTCTGTCACATGTTCATTAGTTATTTCTCCTTTCATTCAATATTAAGCATTCACTGTGAGCTGGTACTGTGCAAATCACTGGGGATACAGTCAGCAGAGGTTCTGACCTGTCTCCAAGGAGCTGATGGTCTAGTAAGGTCTCTGCACAGACCAGTCACTTAATGCAGAAATAAGCACAGGAAGAATATGTCTGATCCAGGGGAGGGAGGGAGGAACTGTTCCCAAGAGCTTCACAGAGATGGCCACACTCCTGTTGATTGGAGGATGCATAGGAGCTCACCAAGCAAGGGAGTGGCGAGGCACGTTCTAAGTCAAGAGTGAAAATTCAGGTGCACAGGAGACAGAGAGGTGGGGCCCCATCAGAGGCTTGTAATGAGCTGCTCTGAGCCCAGCAGGAGTGCACTCATCCGATTTGTACATTAGAGACTGCCCCGGTAGAGGCATCGAGGGTTCATCTGGGACACCAGTAGAAGTGGCTCTAATTTTCCAAGTGAGCAGCGGAACAAGAGCAGAGGAGTGTTTGAGAGCTCTTTCAAAAATAAAATGGACAAGATGCACGACCGATCCTGGAGGGTTAGGGAAGGGGAGGAGTTAGGGGTGACTCCCAGGTTTTTAGCGGAACTCTCTGTGTGGGGGGGGGGGGGTGGAAGCTAGACCCGACCCTGGCCCGTGGATTCACAGCCCGGCCCAGGGGATGTAAAGTTGTTTCCAGCTACCTGTGTGTGGCTGTTAAAGAAGTCACTTGGCCTCTGCAAAATGACCAGCTCTGATCTGGGAAAGAAGTGATGGTCACCGTGTTGCTCTTCTCAAAAGAGAGCTGAAGAGTCTATCTTCTGAGAATAGTAATAGCCTCCTAATTAAGGAGGAGGAGAAAGGGAGGCTGTACTCCTGCCAGTGGTAAGAAGCTTTTATTTATTTTATTTTTTTCTTTCACTTCTGTTTACTCATGGAAGAAGCAAAGCTTAGAGAGCAGGGAACTTTAGAAAGGCAACATACCTCTGCCTCTGATTAGTGTGGGAGTTGGAGAGAGCTCTTGCTGGAGAACTCAACTGTCCACCTGCCCCCTGCAGTGGGGGAGCTCGCTGTGGGGGAGGGGACTGTCTGGCCAAGTAAGAGTCGATTTATTTTTTAAAAAGACATTCCAATCAGTGTTTGTAATCAAAGTTAGAGTAGGTTATTTGTGAGGAAAATACCAAATTGGACCTATTATGTTAATTCTATAGAAAGCTACTATTACAATATCAACTCTAGTTATTTAACCGTCACTATTTTTAATTATTTTAAGAATTGTTTTTTGCCTCTAATGAAAAAGTAGAAGAGAACTTGGTTTAGGCAGAAGAATCAGGGCAGAGCACCTGTAGGAAACCCCAGTCAAATATGTATGAGGTATCTTCCACTTTGGAATGGCTTTTATTTCAGAGTCCTGGGAGCTTCAGGGGGCCTGCGACAGAATTCAGAGTTTTGGTGAACTTGGATGGGGAAAAAAAGTTTCATTTTTATTTTGACCAAGTTCTAATAAATGTTTTCTTTTTATTATAAATATAGGAATCAAAACACAATAGTTCTCAACATTTGTCATCATTAGAAATTGTAGCTCTTTTCATATTATAGTTATTGTAGATAACTGAACATATCATTATGCCCATCGCTACTTCAGCTTATGGTAGTCATTAGATCTACCACTGTGACAAGATTCAATGCCTTAATAAACAAATATATACATTACTATATCACCAATTTGTTGTCTTTTGTTTAGGTAGCTATACTTCATTGTAATTGTATTTTAAAAATAAATTCTATATGTTGTGTTTTATGCATTTAAAAACATTATTTTGAGCAAGTTTCCTCAGCTTCACAGATGACTAAAGCTGCCTATGGCACACTAAAGGTTAATATCCCCTGACAAGGTCTTGTAGTTGTGGCATGAGACCTCCACCTGGTGGCAGCAGACTCCTTAAAGGTTAAATCAACAGTTGAGAAGAAACTAAAAGTAACAGTATACTTGAATATGGTTTTTAAACATTTTTTACCATAACTCACAGTAAGAAATAGACTTTCTATCATAACTCAGTGCACACATACTTAGGTTTCACAAAACAATTCCTGACCTTACCATGTGACACTTTAATATTTTTTATTGCATTCTAATATTCTCTTTCATTAAAATAAAATGCTGGTTGCAACACACTAAACTGCAGCTGATCGGGGTCACAGTGCACTGTTGGTCATCATTGGAGACCATCTTTCATCATGCTTCATGGTTTATCACCCAGTGAACTTCATTTTGGTCTCACACTCAAAAGACCTGCACATTTTCAGGGGCATAATAACTACATTTTTAACAACTACCAACAAATATGAATGTGTTTTACACAGTGTCTAAAGATTATGTTATCGATATATAGCTTATATATTGTGAAGAAACTGTCACCTAAGATACTCTATCAAGATACAGAAAATTCTCAACATCACACAAAATTCCTTTGTGCCAGTTCTTTCCCAATTCCTTTCTGATTTCCTTCACCATACATTGGTTTTGCTGCTTTAGAATTTTATGTAAATTAGCCAGGTGTGGTGGTACGCGCCTGTAGACCTAGCTTACTGGGGAGCTGAGGCGGAAGGATCACTTGAGCCCAGGAGGTGGAGGTTGCAGTGAGCTGTGACCGTGCCACTCACTGTACTCCAGCCTGGGTAACAGAGTGAGATCCTGACTCCCCTGACTCCTCCAAAAAGGAAACATATAGTATGTCCTTTTTTGACCTGGCTTTTGCTTGACCTGATATTTTGAGACTAACCATTTGGCGTATATCGGTAGTGTGTTGAGTAGCATCCCACTGCACAAATTTACCACAATTTGTTTATGCTCTTGTCAATAGAGACCTTTTGATTGTCTTCAGTTTGGGTTATTATGAATAACACTTCCATGAACATTTGTTTATAAGTCCAATATTCTCTTTCTCTCTCTTGGGTAAATAGCCTGGGGTGGAATTTTTGGCTCAGCTGGTAAATAAATGTATGTGTAACTGTAGGAAATTGGCAAACCACTTGCCAAAGTGGTTAAACCATTTTCCATCAGGAAAATGTGCCAGCGTTTAGTGTTGTGCTAGTCTTTTAAATTTTAGTCCTTTTGTGGGTATCGTAGTTATATCTCTTGATGGTTTTAATTTTCATTTGCCTGATGACTGATAATATTGAACACCTTCTTCATGTGTTTATTAGCCATTTGTTTATCTTATTTGTAAAGTGATGTTCAAGTTTGGGTAGTTTGTTTTTTAATGTTGATTTGTAGAAGTTCTTTACATATTTTGGATAATAGTCCTTTATGCCAGATATATGTATTTGTGAATACATTTTTCCCAGTCTGGCATACACATTCATTCATTTTATTAATGGTGTTTTTTGGAGGAACAGAAGTTTTTAATTTTGACAATGTTGAATTTAACCATTTTTCCTCAATATATGGTGCTTTCTGGATCCTGTTTAAGAAATCTTGTTCTACTCTAAAGTCAAAAAGGTAGTTTTGGCTTTATGTTTAGGTCTATGATCCATCTCATATTAAATTTTGTGTATGGCATGAAGCAGATGTCCAGTTTCATTTTCTTTTTATATTTATTTCTGATGTTCTAACATCATTTGTTGGAACTACTTTCATTTCTCCATTGAATTATAGCACAGAATTAAGTATATATATATACTTATATATATATACTTATAAGTATTAAGTATATATATATACTTATATATATATACTTATAAGTATTAAGTATATATATATACTTATATATATATATAATATAAAACTGTTCGGCCAAAGTGGTGAAAAGTGGCTTCCCTCTGTGGGCTATAAACTGAACCTCTGGGTCTCTTATCTCTAAGCTACAATCTTGGTCTCCCATTTGTTTCCAAATTTGTCCATTCACAGTTATCTTGTGATTCTCAGGAATTACTTTACTCACAAGGTATGAGGATTTATAAGGCTACAGCTTTTCATAGGATCTATGCCTGTGCTCCCAATAGTTAGCCACTAGCCATTTGTGGCTATTTAAATTGAATTAAATTCAATTAAAATTTTACCTTCTTGGTTGCAGTTGCCACATTTCAAGTTCTCAACAACCACATGTGGCTACTGACTATCCTGTTGAACAGCATAGACATAGAATATTTCGGTTTTTAAAAAAATGTTGGACAGTGTTAGTTTGTAGAATAAGAATAGAGGCAGGCTTTGTCCAGTTTTGTAGCATCTCCTAATGAAAATTTCTTCAGTTTTCATAACTGGCACTCAGTATCTGCCTTTCTCTTCTTGGTCCTTCCTCATTCTTCTATACTTCTATTTCTATCCAAGCTATATCACCTGCCAGTCTTTTTGTTCCTCTGAAAATGCAATAGCTCACTGACCATGGTAGTATACACCTGCAGTCCCAGCTACTTATGAGGCCAAGGTGGGAACATCACTTGAGTCTAGGAGTTCAAGACCAGCCTGGGCAACATAGTGAGACCTTGTCTCACTTAAGAAAAAAAAGGAAAGAAAGAAAGGAAAGGAAATAAATTAAAAGTGCAGCAGCTTATATCTTTTCTTTCCTACTTAGAAGAAATCATTTTCCCCGGCTGTCAATGGAATTTTTTTTCTGGAGCCTACCTAGTGCTGACCTAACTTCTTTGCATTTTACAGTCTTCTAGCTGCCTCTGGGCATCCCTTTTTGAGGTGCAGCCCAGAGAGAGATATTTTGTCTTTCCTGTCCTGATTAACATTACGTTTCTCCTTAGCATTTCCACCATAAATTTTAAACACAGGAGAAGCAGTAGGTTATGACCTGTACCCCTGTCCCATATTAAGAGTTCTGTCTAGTAGTGAACTTTGTTGCCATTTCATCATGAGCAACAGCATAGGAATTTGTGAGATTTTCTCTCATTGTTTGCTGGGCATGAGCCGCGCAGACACTGACTCTGCCTAATATTAATGTCTTTCAGTGTGGGAATTTTGCTGTCCTGGTGGATCTTCATGTAGTGCCACAAGGTTCAAACACAGATACCAGCTGGTTTTCTGAACAGAAGAAAGAGGTACGACAAAATGTTTTACTGTTTGAGTGCAAGGAGCTGCTGCTACTAGAAGAAATATTAGTTCTTTCCAACTTTCATTATTATTAGTGGGGAAAAACATATTGGGTAGTACCAAAAAACAATTTTATTCCCAATGATAGACATACATATACCTACTTTTTTCTCCCCTTTAGAAACTGACACATTCTTGCACTTCACATAATACTGTACTATTTAAACCAGAAATTTCCCACCTCTGTGTTTTGTGGGAAGGGGTTTTCTAGGTTAAAAAGAAAAGAAGAGGCAACCTCTTTCAGGTCCCCTCTGGCTGTGGGAGCTTTTCTGTCTTCTTAATAAATCCTATTTTTTTTAAAAAGAAAAGAAGTTAAAATGACTATTCCAGCTAAGCAGGGATTTTAACCTGGCTGGTTGTAAAGGATGGACTGAGCACCTGGAACAGGTGTGGAGGTTCACACACGGCTGATCTTCACACCTGTCTTAAAGCCTCATTGTTTATTTTCTACCATCCTTTTATGATCATGAGCCTTTGACAAATGAGGAGATATTTGAGTGTGTTTCTTCTCCCACATTGGTCAGTCGGGAAAGTGAAAGGCCATGTGCTGAGGAGCATTGTGTTGGACCTCCTGGGCCTCAGCCTCCTCATCTGCAAATGAAGGTGTTTGACTACATGCTGTCCAAGTTCCCTCCTGGTCCTAAATTTCTGCTGTCCCCCCAAATGCTGCTGCTGGGGAGACTGACAAAGCACGTTTAGTTTTCATCATGTACCTTTCTTCTTTTTCCTGCTCTCTGGTGAGCAGGGACAGCCAGGTGATGGCTTTTACATAACTTTCAAAATATCACGTTTTGTGTCCTCCATGTTCTCTTATCGCAAGTGCTCTTTAAAATGAGAAATAAAAATAAGTTTTTTTTTAAGGTAATATATGCAGAAGAAACTAGTGATAGTGATAAAAATCAAGCAAACAACCAGACAACTATAGCAAAAAAAACCCTTTCCTGTGACAATTGTTTTCAGTAAGCTTTTGGAGATTACTA
>CAUYQG010038490.1:0-17751 GCA_963574415.1 Tarsius wallacei | reverse complement strand
AAAATACAAAAAAACATGAAGAAGAAAAACACATCTAGCCGGGCTCGGTGGCTCAGCCTGTAATCCCGCGCCTTTGGGAGGCTGAGGTCAGTGAATCGCCTGAGCCCGCGGGTTTGAGACCCGCCTGGGCAAGCGAGACCTCATCTCTACAATAAATAAAAAAATTAGCCAGGTGTGGTAGCACGCGCCTATAGTTCCAGCTACTTGGAAGGCTGAGGCGGAAGGATCGCCTGAGCCCAGCAGGTCGAGGCTGCGGTGGCCGGGAGCGGCCACTGCACTCCAGTCTGGGCGACAGAGTGAGACTCCAACTCAAAAAAAACAAAAAAAACAAAAAAAAACCACATCTGACTTAATCAAAATACAAATTTTGGACAACAAAGCCTACCATAAACAGTATTAAAAGGTAAGCCACTATCTGGAAGAAAATATGTGGTTTACTATCCACAGCTAGAAATAACTCCTCCAATGAGTAAGGAGACAAGCAATCTGCAACAAAATCAGCCAAAGGGCACGAACAGGCAGTTCCCTGAATGGGAAATACAGTTGGTCAATACATATGAAAGTATGCTTAATGTGGATATAAAATATGAATATGAAAATATGTTTAACCACAGTGCAATAAGATAAACAAAAAATTAAAATGTGAATTATCTCCTTCATCATTACTTTGGCAAAATAAAAATGTGATAATGTCAAGAACAAGTACGGGTATGGGAAAACAGGAAGTTTTCCATTGCAGGTCTGAATCTACATTGGTAGGACCGTTTTAGAGGACGTCATTGTCAGTATCTATCAAAACTGAATGTTTGCCTGCTCCATGATTCAGAAACTGAAGCATCTACTAAGGAGAAATGGCAAAGACTATTGTCCCTTCCAGCATTGTTTGCAATGGCAAGAAATTGGAAAAAATCAATGGCTCATCTAGTTAAATAAACTGTACATTTATACTGTGAAATACTACACAGACTTAGCATATAAAAGAATGAGGTAGATCTACTGATGTGAGAGACATGATTGAGTGAACAAAACAAATTGCCCAGCAATACATAGAGCATTAAACCAATTACATAAAAAAGGAAAAAGACATGAAGCCATACTAGGTGCAAAAAAGCCTGGAAGTATGCATACAAAAGGGATAACAGTATTGACTATGGGGAAAGGTTGAGGTTGGAGAGGGGAATTACATTCAAACAAGACTTTACGTGTAATTTAAAATTTTCAACAGCATGCATTCATGCACTTATGAATTACTTCTATAATCAAACATAAATAAAAGTATTTCAGTAATGGAAGAAACTTGAACCTGCTTTTTCCTAAGGAGCAATCAATAGAAAGGGAAAAGGAGAAAATACAGGAGTTAATTGACAGAGGAAGGTCCCCAAGAGATGGGAAAGAATGACTACAATCTAGAATTCATTGGAGGAGATGAGCTTTGAGTAGGAGGAGGGCCAATCTCTAGGACCAGAGGGCAGGAAGAATAAGTGATGAGGAGGATCTGATGGAGATACAATTTTGTATGTGGGGGTGGAGGTAAGGTGTGGAGAGAGGAGCTGAGGAATTTCCTTATGATTACCACCATTTTCTCTTTTTAGTCACCGTCTGTCCCCCACAACCCTGGTGTCCCGTTCTCCTTACTATAGATAACAGTAAATATAAGTGACTGGCTTCCCCACCTGTTCACCTCACGCACATTAGTGTTAATGGTATTCATTACTATGGAGATACAATTTGGTATGTGGGGGTGGAGGTTGGATGTGGAGAGAGGAGCTGAGGAATTTCCTTATGATTACCACCATTTTCTCTCTTTAGTCACTGTTTGTCCCCCACAACCCTAGTGTCCTGTTCTCCTTACTGTAGATAACAGTAAATATAAGCGACTGACTTCCCTACCTGTTCACCTCGAGCACGTTAATGTTAATGGTATTCATTACTATTGAGCTCTTTCCCCTTGTCAGCTGTGAAGAATAGCTTGTTACTGCCATCTCGTATGCTCCCACAAGTCCTGCAATGCCACACAGAAAACAAGACTGCAGTAACAGGCCATACTGATGATCCAATTTCTGTTGTTCAAAAGGATCTGAGGAACTGCTTTCCAACAGCTTGCTTTAGTCCTGGTATATTCTGTACTCAAGGGTTTTTCTGCTTCCTGTGTACTCAGAGGACTGTACTCCCAGCTTTCTGCTCAGAGAAGTCTATGGAAACAACCCCCCAGTGGCATTCTATGGAATTTTTTTCCATCCTCACAAAGCGCTCTGTTGTTCCTCTTGAACAGTCAGTTAACTGTGAAGTTAAGGAGACGTGGTGGAGTGGAGAGCACTTCTGCCCTCTCCCTCTCCCTTAGATTTTAAGAGCCTTCCAGCAGCCTGACCCTACCTTTTATGTAAAATATATTTAGCCACTCATTACAAGTTGCAATTCCTTTGTGGTCCTCGGCTTCCAGATAGAGAATTGAAAAGAGTTTTTAGATGTAGGCATCAAAGGAAATTGAAGAAAATATCTGCATTCTTTCTTCCTCTGCTCTGAATCTTCTGACTTTCCTAGGGGCTGTTCCCCAAGTCCCTGGCACTTTCTCTCTTTCATATCTGCCTTCAGGAGGAAACCCTAATTCTTTTCTGTTTTCTAACCTATTTCTATCCTATCACTAACATGTTGATGATAAAGTCACATCCTTTGTTTCTCTCTGAATGAGTGATACAGTTTTTTGTTGTTGTTGTTGTGGCTAATTTTCTTTCCTGCTTTTAACCATCCTAGATAGTGGTGTTATAAAACAATACATTGTAAGATTTTACCATATTAATGAATATCAAGATACTCCAGATGAAAGTATGGTAAATCTGCTCTACGTTTATACCTATAAAATGATTACTACATGCTATGTCAGCAACAAAGATGTGGTTTTAAGGTGAGAACAAATGACAAGTACATTGATTGTATATAACTTGAACTGTTATATTGATCTTAATTTGTTTATTCTAATTAGTCCTCACATTTCTAAAAAATACAGCCAGTAAACTCAATCTCTAAGGTGTTCATGTTATTTTTTTCCTATGAATTTTTGGAAAGAGCAACTTTGGGATGACTATTTAACTGAATATGATTCTAATGAACACACTTGATTATTAACTTTAGAGAAAGACTTGCTTCAAAACTTAATTAGGTAGGAGAAAGAATATTATATTTGGAATCAGATAGACCTTGATGTTACTTTTATTATGTACATTGTGTGACCTTGATATAGTTAACTTCTCTAAGGCCACATTTTCTCATCTGTAAAGTGGAGGGTAATAGAAGTCTCAGAAGAGATTCTCTAGAGAATGAAAAAGGAAGAATACATTTAACAGAAAAAAAAAATGAGTTCAGTTCTTACCAAACTGCATTTGAAGTGCTGCAGAAAAATTTAGATTATACATTTTGATTGATCTTTAAGACTAGAGATGTTTTAGTTTATTGAGACCATATTGATAATGGCACTTGGCAAGATGGTATTTCACCTCTACTATTCGTAAACTAATAGTAGGATATGTCTCACACAAGATTTTGTGAACAATATTTCCTCCTGTTTGCCCCATATCTCTTCTCATGGTGTCTTCCTAGAAGACTCCCCACAAGGTGTTTGCCCAGCCAAGACCAGCCTCACCTCTGCTCTCATGCCTCTCTGGTGACCAGAGTCAACACTCAGCTACAATGAACCTGCATAAACCCATCGGCAGCTCTCCATGGCAAAATGAACTTGGCATTACTTAGCTTACTGTTTAGCTAAGTAATGGTCCAACTTATATGTTCTACCTCCTTTTCTGCTCCATTTTCCTCATTTCTTTATGATTGATCCCAATGAGACCACATCTTTTTGCTTTGGAGTCTCAGCTCCTAAGTCTCACTAGATTTTTGTGTATTTGAGATGTAAATAAAGCCATGATGATGAGTGATTAGCAACTCCATGAGATGTATTTTTATTTACCTTTCTATTCCAAAAGGCAATTTTCCCCCTTAATTACTGTCCATTAAAATTAAAGTATGTTTGAATTTCCCCAGAATGGGCAAACTGTCTTCCATCTCACACAAAATTGAAATCAAGTTAGAAGGTCTTGTTCAGCAAATAATCTTGAGACTAGAAATATAGAGCAAAAGGCTTGTAACTCAGATATAAACTATAGCTCCACGTGGTCCAGTCATTGTACGGTGTCACTTTGAAGGTATACAGAAGTCAGATTTTATTCAGGCTCTCAGGAATTGCAAGGGGCAGTGGAGCATTTTTCTCCACTACTGCTTCTCTCAGCATCCTCCACACTGATGGCACCCACCTGCCAGCTCCCCCACCACCCTGCAGTTCTCTATCTCCCACTCTTCACTCTCTTTCAAAACTCTTGAGACAGTTCCTCCCCATATGGTAGGCCCTTTGTCTTTTCATTTCTGTGCCTGTCTTACCCATTTCTTCACCTGAATTCTTGGCTCTCTGTATCTATTCAGATGGCGGGAGGATCCAGAACTCCCATTCATACTTGCAAAGAAAAGGATGGAGTCTCCAGGAGAATATAATTTTCTCACATAGTCTTTTTAATGAGAAATCTTTGTAGAACACTTTCTATAAATTTCCCATCTATCTCCAGACATATTTATAAATAAGCCATTAGGGTTTTCAAATTATAGGTTAATGTGTAAATCAGAAGATATAGGTATAGTATTCACACATATTCATATATATAAAGATGCTTATCTTGTTAATTTTTTTGTTGGAACTTGCATTGTACATTTCTTGTGAACAAATTTTTTTTCTCCTGTAAATTCACATAGCACACAATACCAGGCTTCTCATATAATGGATGCTTAAGAAGTATGGTTGATCAATTTATTGACCGAGAATTCAGTGGTACAATTTTAGGAGAAAGTATTTTCTATTTTCCTTTTTATCCCTGCAGATGAAACCCAAAGTAACCAGTTCAGATTTCATGCAAGATTCTGGTTCAAATACATTTCTATAGATGATGGATTTTCCCACATTATTGTATAAAATTTTGTTGTTTCATTTTAGGTGTCTCTGTAGGTGGTCATCTGAAAGTGATTATTATTTAGTTAATATAAGTGTTTATTCTCAAGGGTCATGGAAAAATATCTGTCAGAAATGCTACAGTAAAAGCATTTTTCATAATATAAATAAGATAAAAATATAGCCTTCACTTTTTAATATGGTATGCTGGACTTCAAACTGTAACAAATTTCAGAACTGGATTGCGTTCAGAAGAGGTCATTTTCTTCTATTGAAGTTTCATGCATTTCTGTTATGTTTTCAGATTTAAGCTGCTTATTATTAATGCTAAAACAAAATGGTTTCTTCAGAAACTTGGGAAATAATAAACATCCTTATTTAGAGAGCACATTGGCCTGGATTTGGCCCATGAGCTTATGGATGTGAAACCACTTAATGTGCTTAAGATCTTGGAGATCCTTTCAAGAAAGGAATACTGTTTGGATTATATATACTCCATGATATGTTTGCTTCTTGCAAAGTTTGTTTTGAAGTAGTTGGGACAAGACAGTGAACAAATCCCTGAGAATCATAGAACTGGAAAGAATCTCAAGAGGCCCTCTTGCTTAGCCTCTGTATCCATGGAAGAGAATTTGCAAATCATTCCAGACGGGGGGCTGCTGATCCTGGTTTTGTGAGACCTCCAAGAGTGGGATGTTTCTTGTGTCGAAGTGACTGTTTTAGAAGAAAGAACCCAACATTCTTGTTTCCCTATTATATTTTAAAATGTATGAAATGTGAATAAGGATGGGCAAAATATCCATTCGGTTTCTTGGGTGGTTGATGGTATGAGGGCATTGCTTATGATGTTTCAGAACTTGGAAGATGCTTATATTTAGTTTAGTTTTTTTAAAATTGGTGTTACTCTCTCAGCATTTATGTGAGTCACTTTATAGCAGGGATTGCAAAACTCAGCATTCCCTATATAGTTTGGATTGTTATCCCCTCAAAATCTCATGTTGAATTGTGACCCCCGATGTTGGGAGGTGGGGCCTAGTGGGAGGTGTTTGGATCATGGGAGAGGTTCCCTCTTGAGTGACTTGGTGCTTTTCTTGAGGTAATGAGTGAATTCTTGCTCTAATAGTAGTTCACATGAGAACTGGTTGTTTAAAAGAGCCTGGCCCCTTCTCCCCTCTCTCTCTTACTTCCACTCTTACCATGTGACATGTCTGCTCCTCTTGTCTTCTGCCATGATCGTAAGCTTCTTGAGGCCTCATCAGAAGCTCAGCAGATGCCAGCACCATGCATAACTGTGAGCCAAATAAATGTTTTTTCTTTATAAATTACTCAGCCTCAGGTATTTCTTTATAGCAACTCAAAATGGACTGATAAAATTCTATAGAGGGTAGGCAGTTAATCTGAAATAAACCAGTGAGGGCTTGTAGGCAGTGGGGTGTCTGTGCTTACATTGGGAAGCTTGGTCCTGGGACTAAGAGTCTTTAGATTGAATTAAAAAAAAAAAAAAGACAGTACTGACCAAACAATATGCACTTCTACCTGTATTCTGCCTGTGGGTCTCTTTTTTGTGACTCTAATCCAATAACCAATGTGCCCATTGGTGTATAAATTACCTTAATCCATGTTTGTAATTTTATTTTTCTCACAAAAACATATTTTGGGTGCATATGTTAACTTTTTCTAATTGGACATTCCTTTCCAAAAATTACCTAATGGTTTGACTTAGGTTGACTAAGGTTAGCCGTGTAATCTACCTTATTTTTCTATCAGGATTTACAACTAAATCAGTATGTCATAGAAGTGAAGCTGTAAACGACCTAAGAAAGATCTTGCCAGAACATGCTTTTGGAAGGGACTAGACTCAAATGCCTTTGAGCAGGACCTCCATGTTGCATACCTTCAGGAGGCAGGATTCACAGTCTACATGAGTGTCTGGGCACAGCACGACTCTGAAGGACTGTTGACATTCACATGAACTACACTGTGATTGGGATTATGTATTGTGCAGTGATGCAGTCCTGCTTTCATGTCCAGGCAAGGAACATACCTTTGGGAAGCAGCTGAATCTAAGAAACCAGGGAGTGTTGGGGACCATGGCAAACTAGAGAACACATGTCCCACAGAAAAGCATTCACATGTAGATAAGTTTAAACATTCCAGTAGGCATGCTTCACTGCCAGCTTGAGATCCCTGGTCTAAAGCAAGGGGCAAGAGACATCTTTCAGACCACTCTAGAAACTTTGTATTAGTTGTGACTCTTGGTTGCATATAACTGAATCCCAGCTCAAAGAAAAGAGAGGATTCCTTCTCTCACATAACAGGGTTAGCTTGGGGAATTGAAGGGAATGATGTAAAAATCAGGGCCTACACTACTTGAAGTGGGAAGCTGACACAGCAGTGTTCCTTCACCCACCTGCCCTTTGCTTGGACTTGTTCCCTCGTGCAGAAGGGCAGGGGATATGGCCGCTGGTGGTCATGGTTCAGGGACCCCACCAAAAAAAGAGCTTTTCTTTCTTCTCAAAATCTATACAGGAGACACTGTTATTTTCCTTGCTTCAGGCATGCCATCAGCCTTTTGGAACAGTAGCTGCTTCAGATGGGTCAGGAGTCAAGGAAACAGAGATGCGAATGAGGTAGCAGAATGGGCCAGGCCTGAGTCATATGCCCCACCCACCTACCTGCACCTCCCGAGCTTGTAGAAGTGGGTGGAGAGCCTATTACCAGAGGAAGAGGGACTTGCTGGGCAGAAAAGTATGCCTCTCAAAGTCTCCTGCTCTGTCAGATTCCCCAGAGGTTCAGACCTCTCCACGTTTTTCTTCTCTTTTACAGCACAGGGAATGCCTCATGACCAAAAGCTTGCTGGAAATTTTACAACTTCCATGTTCATTTGGCTTAGCAGATGAGAATGTTTTTATATATGGCAAAGCTGAGTTGTATTAATTGTGAGTTGCTATTGTTTTAGGTTCAAATGCCTCTTAAACATTTACACTACTAAATGTATGCACTCTGAGATGTTCTGAAAGTGGTACTGTTGAGTGTCACCTGCCACATTCCTCTATAAAAGACAATCAGCTACACACAGTTGCTGCTTGGAACTGCTTATAAGGGACTGAATAACTTCATTCTAGAAAGTGGGCTACAGCAGACAGAAATGAACTGTTCTGAGTATTTCACAATAACTGAGTTTCACCTACTCAGGATCTCAGAACTGTGTGAAAGGCAAGTTGGAGTGAGGGTATAATTATCTGCAAAATATATTAAATAATTTAATTTTTACTCTGTTCCATATTTGTCTTGTTGACATTAAGTAAAGATTTTTAGTCAAGTCAACAAGAATATAGCATCTTTCTGTTAGCTTAAAAAATTATGTCCTTTATGCTAATTGTTTGGTTTATTTGTGTTTTCCAATGACCTAATTTGTTTTGTTTCTATAAGCAGTTTAAAATATACACACGTTTGTATTTTTCTTTGATTTTTTAATGTTTCTGAAGTTTAATGTTTCTAAACTGTTAAACTATTAAACTAAGTCTTATCTTTTAAGGTACCACCTCACCTCTCCTACCCTCTCAAAAATGAAGTCAGCCCTATTCGACTTTCTGATTGCAGCCTGATCTTGAGTCAAACAGCAGTTTAAGCATAGTTTGTATAAGTATTTTTCAGAAATACCTTACAGAGAATTCTTTGGTTGGACAAAATTTAGTTAGAGGACCTCTGGTGACATCTATGATAAAATCCATGATCCTATTACTGTATAAAATCCATGATCTTATTACTGTACTTTGTTCCTTTTTTTATTTTTTCAACTATGCTGCCTCTTCAAATTTGAGGGATTATAATTAATTTTTTTGGCTTAGTGAACTAAATTAGTATTGCAATAATAATTTGTTGGTTTCATTTAGACCATTATTTAATTTTAGAACATTTTCATTATCCCCAAAAGAAGCCTCATACCATACCCATTAACAGTTACTCCCCATAAATCTCCATGAGATTTTCTTATTCTAGACATTTTGTATAAATGGAATGAAAATATTTGGACTTTGTGACTGGATCTTTTCACCTAACATAAAGTTTTAAGGAGATTGTATAAGAAGATTCTTAAAGCCTTCGCATCTGAAGGTAAACAAAATGAAGTCACTTTGTGTAGATACTCCAGACAGCCTATTAGTTGGAGTCTAGTTAAACAAATAAAGAGTAATAAAAGTGAAAAACTAACCTTTAAAATGATTTGTATTTTATTCTAGCATGTAAATGTGAAGTGCATGGAATAATACTTCAATTTATAATCTCCAAGAAGGTAGAAGCTTTATTTTTGTTGTACTCATACCAATATTAAAAGATAAGAAATGATAAAATATCTTAGTGTTATAATTTAAACTTCCAGGGAAAATGCATTTTGCAAAAGGAAGGAGAGAATTTCTACAATGGAAATTTCATCTGCTCACCAAACTCCTGGTTTATAAAAAGTTGATTTATTTACATATCGGGGCTCTATGTAGCTGAGATGGATTAAACAGTAGCCTTCACTGTTGATTTTAGGAAGTTTAGAAATATTTCTGAACAAAAATATACATCTCACTGTTCATTACTGAAATTTATCTTTAGCTTTTCATTCCTTTCATTAATTACTATATCCTCTGTCTTTTAAAAATACTGCTGAAAAGATAGTAAACATATCTAATTACCCCAGCAACTTAGGATAGATTCTTCTTTACCATTTTACTGTTATAACAGCTTTGTTAAAATGTAATTCAAATACTAAAAAAAATTATCTTTAAGTATACAGTTCAGTAGTTTTCCTGAAGTACAAATATGCAACTATCGATCACCATTATTTAATTTTAGAACATTTTAATTACCCTTAAAAGAAGCTTCATATCATACCCACTAACAGTCACTCCCCATAAGTCTCTATGAGATGTTCTTATTCTAGACATTTTGTATAAATGGAATCAAAATATTTTGTGACTGAATCTTTTCACTTAATATAAAGTTTTAAGGTTTTATCTTTATTGTAGCATGTATCAATACTTTCTTTTCAATGCCAAATATATCCCATGGAATGTACATGACACATTTTGTTTATCCACTAATCAGTTGATGGTCATGTGGGTTGTTTCTACTTTTTGGTCATTATGAATAATGCTGTTGTGAATATTCATTACAAATTTTTGTGTAGACACTTGCTTCTAATATTATTGGGCACATACCTAGCTGGGTCATATGGTAACGCTACGTTTATATTTTGAGGAACCATAAAACTAGTTTTTTCATTTATTTTAAAGATGTGGGGTTACAATTCAGCACTAGGTAGATTGTACAGGTAAACTTTGGGTCTCCTTTTAGTCCCCACTTCTCCTAGTTTGAGATCAGGTATCCTTATTAAAACTGTTTTTTAAAGAAGCGGTACCATTTTACATTTCCAGCAAAAATTGTATAAGGGTTTCAATTTATCTGCATTCTCACCAACACTTCTTATTATCTATCTTTTTTATTTTAACCATACTAGTGAGTATGAAGTTGTATCTCGTGCTTTTGGCTTGCTTTTTCCTTAATGACTAATGATGTTGCACATCATTTCATGTGCTATTGACTATTTGTATATCTTTTTGGAGAAAATATCTATTCAAATTCTTTGCCTACTTTTTAATTGGAATGTTTATCTTTTAATTATTGAGTTGTAAGAGTTATTTATATGTTATGAACTATGGATATGATGACAAATCCCTTGCCAGATACATATGATTTGCAAACATTACCTTCATTCTGTTGGTTGTCTTTTCTCTTACTTGATTGTGTCATTTGAAACACAAAAGTTTTTCATTTTGATGAAGTCCAGTTAATTTTTTGCTTTGGCTGTTTGTGTTTTTGATGTCATATCTAAAAAACCATTGCCTAATTTAATGTTATGAAGATTTACTCCCTTGTTTTCCTCCAAGATTTAAAAAAAAAAGCTTTATCTCTTACATTAGGTCTATGATTCACTTTGAATTAAATTTTGTGTATGGTGTGAGGTGTTGGGGTCTATACTTCATTCCTTTGCATGTGGATATTCAGTTGTCTAAGCATAATTTGTTAAAGACACTATTCTTTCCTCTATTTAATGATCTTGACACCCATGTTGAAAATCAACTGATTATAAATATACAGATCTACTTCTAGATTCTCAATTTTATTTTATTAATCCATATAGCAATCCATCCAGTATCCCACCATCTTAATTACCCAAGCTTTGTATTAGGTTTCGAAATAGGGGAGTATGAGTCACCTTTGTTCACCCTTTACAAGATTGGTTTGGCTATTCTGTATCCTTTGAGCTTCCATATAAATTTTAGAAGAATTTATAAATTCCTGAAAAGAAGCCAGCTTAAATTTTAGTGGAAATTGTACAGATGTAGACCAGTTTGGGGACTATTGCCATCTGAACAATATAAAGTCTTGTATCCTACAGCTCTGCTGAACTTATTTATCACCTCTAATAGTTTTACAGTGGATTCCTATATACAAGATCATGCCATCTGCAAGTAGGGAATTCTGTATCTGGCAAAATTATTCTTCAAAAATGAAGGAGAAATTAAAGCATTTGCACATAAACGAAAACTGAACTTGTCACTAGTAAACTAGCCAGTGAATTTAGACAAGAAAATGACATAAAAGACATACAGATTGAAAAGGAAGAAGTAAAACTATCTCTATTTGTAATGACATGATCTCATATATAGAAAATCCTAAGGAATCCTATAAAACTATTAGAAGAAATAAACAAGTTCAGAAAAGATGTAAGGTATAAGTACGATTAATATACAAAATCAAATATATTTCTACACAGAACAATAAGAAACAAAGTTAAAATATAAATTTTAGGAGAAGCTTGTCAATTTCTAAAAGATAGATACCCAAATCCACTTGTTTCTTTCAGCATTTTGAATATATTATCTCATTACCTTCTGAATTCCTGAGAAATCCACTGTTAATCTTATTGAGGTTTCCTTGTATTTGATCAGTCACTCTTCTAGCTACATTCAGTATTATTTTTATCTTTACACAGTTGGATTGTGATGTTTCTAGGTTTGGATATCTTGTAATTCGTTCATTTGTCCTCATTGGAATTTATTGAGCTTCTTGGATACACAGATTAATGTTTTTCATCAAATTTAGGAAGCTTTGGTTATAATTTCTTTAAATATTATCTCCTCTCTCCTTCTTGGACCCCACTATGCATATATTGGTCTCTGGGGTCTCTGTACATTATTCTTACTCCTCAGACAGGATTATCTCAATTTACCTATCTTCAAGTTCACTGATTCTCAACTCAAATTTTTTGTTGTAGTACATTTTTTATTTTGGTTACTTTGCTTTTCAACCCCAGAATTTCTACTTAGCTCAGTTGAAATTCTGCATTTGTATTGATATACTCAATTTTGTGAGACATCATTCTCATATGTTCCTTTACTTTATTTTTTTGAGACAGAGTCTCACTCTTTCACCCAGGCTTAAGTGTAATGGTGTGATCATAGTTCATCACAGCCTCTAACTCCTGAACTCATGCGATCCTCCCACTTTGGCCTCTCAAGTAGCTAGGACTACAGGTACTTGTAACCATGTCCAGCTATTTATCTTATTTTATTTGTATTTTTGTAGAGACAGTGTCTCTTTATTCCACCCAGACTGTGTCAAACTACTGGCCTCAAGCAGTCCTCCCACTTCGGTCTACCAAACTGCTGGAATTACAGGCATAAGTCACCATGCCCAGACTAATTCTTTAAAAGTGCTCTACTTTGGGGCTTTGAATATATTTATAATAGCTAATATAAAATCTTTGTAGTGAAATAAAATCTGCACTTCCTCAAGGACTTTTTTTTTTTAAATGACAAAGCAGAATTTATTGAGAGGACACAGAAGCTCCCACAGTGGAAGGGGACCTGAAGGGGTTGCCCATCTGGGGCCAAAACCTGGTGCTTATATAGCCCTAAGTCCAAGCCTATTGGCTCCCACTCGCTGTGAGCTGTTGCTGTTTTGATTGGTCAGTATTAAGGACCAATCGGCAGGAGGTAGGGGCCTAATGGCATGCTGATTGGTTGCTTTTCGATCCCAGCAGTGAGGACTTTAGCTCTAGCTTGAGAGGCTTGCAGAGAACTTGTTTACCAAGACCGAGCCTGAGAGACCTGCCAGGAGTTCACTACATTGTTACCAGAGGACTTACCTGTCTACCTAGCCTTTCTCTAGCTATTTCCTGTCTCATTCCCCCCTCTGGAGTAGTAACCCTAACGGCCATTATGGAGTAAGGACAATGACCGGTTTGGCTACTTCCTGCTGATATGGGCGTCGTATGGGTACAGCAGCTAGAGTTCCTCTGGAGGGAGATCTGAAGGTCCTCGGTAGAAAGAAGCTTCCATTCAATCTTCCATCTACATCACCATTTGGAGTTTGATGTTCTCCTTCCACTGAGCCCCACATTCGGGTGCCAAATCTGATGCGGATTTTTCAGGTCAGTCTGGGCTTCGAGAGTGTCATCGCAATGGGTGGGCTAGCCAAGTCCCAGAGAGGGTTGTCAAGGAGCTGGTAAGCCGAGCCCTGGAAGTGTCAACTCTAAGGGGCTGGCAAGCCAAGCCCTGAGTGTTGCAATTCGGTGGGCTGGCGAGCCTAGTCCCCGGAGTGTTGGCTCTAGTGGACTGGCAAGCCAGACCCTGAGAGTGTTGCTGGTTTGGTGGGTTGGCAAACCTAGCCCCTGGGGTGTCTCAGCTTCGGAATTTCGCCTTATTCCAGCAGCTCTCCTGGTTCAGCGGGCTCCGACCGCTGGCAAGTCAGCCTCTGGGGTGCACAGCTCTTTGGCTCCAACGATCTCCTGCAGTTCTTTAGGTTGCAGCTCTTCAGGGTCAACGTTCTTGTCTCATGTCCAGGGACATGGATGGCCAGAAAGTGAGAAAGCAGGATTTATTGAGAGGACAGAGAAGCTCCCACAGTGGGAGGGGACCTGAGGGGGTTGCCCCAGGACTGTTTTTATTAAATATTTTATTTCCTGTATTTGGGCAATACATTCTTATTTCTTTGTACGTTTCATATTTTTTGTTGAAAACTACATTTTAAGTACTATAATATGGCAGCCTTGGATATCAGATTCCCACCTACCCCAGGGCTTGTTGTTGTTTATTATTGTTGCTATTGTTCCTTATTCATTTAGTGACTTTTCTGAACTTCTTCTACAAAGTCTGTATCTTTGTCATGTTCAGCTTCTGAAATCCATGCTCAATTAGTTTAGTGGTCAAGTAATGATTGGATAGAGATTTTCTTAAATGTCTTGAACCCTTCAGTCTTCCAGCCCACATACAAGGGGCTCTACATGTGTTGAGACATACCTTCAGTGTTCTGGAAGTTTATAACGCTGCCTTACTTCTCATTGTCTGTTTGTACAGAGTCTCAAGGCCAACCAGAGGTGAGATATAATGCTGTGCTAAAGCCTTTTCTGGGCATGCCCACAGCGTTGCATATGTCTTATTCCACAAGTTTTTATTTTGAGTTTTTGTTCACCCCCTTGCTGCCTTAACTGGTATTGTAACCTTGGGCAGCTGTGATGTTAAACACTTGCCACTGATTATTTTCAACTAACAGTCTGGGAACAGTGCCACTCACACTGAGTGAGTTCTGAGTCAAGTCAAACAAAGACAAGTTCTGTGAGTAGAGCTTTTCCAGGGAGCTGCCCGATAGGTTAGTGAAGGATAGTTCTTTGTGGATGGGGCCTTCCAAGGAGCTCCAAACCTGTACTACCCACTTTTGTGATTGCTAGGCTGCTGGATTTCACAGCTCCTGTGTTTCAAGGCTACCATGGAGCTGGGAACAGTCGAGTGAAAACACCACAATGCACACTATTCCTACTGAGTGTCAGCTGTTTGTCTTGGATAAACACTCATTGGATTGTTGTGAGCCTTTGGATAATTTCCAGAGTTCTGAAAAAGTTGATTTTGACAATTTTTTTGCCACTGATGTCATTGTTTTTGTGAAAGAAAGGAAAGGATTTTTAAAGACCTTGCGCCACTACTTTTTAGTTTCTTCTTTTAGGACAGATGAGACTAGAAGCACATGAAAAGGCCTAGTGTCCAACGAAGAGTGAAGATTGAGTTGGAATGGGGGCTCTACAGAAGGAACTGGAAGCAAATTTGCCTGTTTACATTTCTTTATTTAATTTTCAATTGAAGCAGGGAAATAAGTAAATAGCCATGGGAGTATACATAGGTAGATCCTATATCCTTTTGATTTTACACAGTGTTCTATGAAGCTATACCATCTGGTTTTCCATCCTATAGCAGGAAAGGGTAGAAGGAGCACATATTACAGGCAGATATACTAGAATAACTGGAAATGAGAAAGAAGCTATAAATATAAAAAAGTAGACACAACAATCAGCAGATGCCAAAGCAGTGTACTATAGTACTCACTTTTCATTGGCTATATTTATATCAAAATGAAGATGTTCATTTATGCTCTGTATTGTTTTTCAAGACAGATAATGCCAAATGTATTTTAGATATTTTGATTTTCTATGAAAAATCAATTAAATGTTTAAAGTTTGACATTTAAAGTTATAGGCTTCATTTGCCTAAAGCATATATGGCCAAGAAATATCATATATCCAAAAGATACTGCTAATGAGACATTGCTATTTCATTGCAATATCACTGGTAACCAATTCTGTTGAGGAATAGTATGCTGTAATCATCCACCCACATTCATTGTGGTAGTTCCAACACCTGAAAAGTCAAGAACTTCAATAGTATGTTGTCTCCATGTGAAGACATTTGAAAAATGATTAAACTTCTCAAAAGCAGAACATTGAATCACACAGTAATACTTTTTTGTTCCCTCCCTTTCCTAAGTCCATTAAGTGTATAAGCACCAGCACCACCTTCTACCTACACAGCAAAAGATGCATTGACTTATTGCTGAAGATGCTAGTTTAATAGTTGCATGAAGTGTTGAGGGCTTAACTGGCTTCTTCAGAATAAACTCTGTGAATAAAACCTGTGTGTTTTAAGGGGGTGTCATAATGATAAGTCACTCAACATGCGGGCATAAAAGCATACAAAGCATAGAACTGTAGATAGGATCTCAGCAGAAGTAGAGCAGAAATCTTGATGTGAACAGTGAGGGGTGATCTCAGAAGCAATATCTGTCAAAAAATCCACTCACAATGTGGGTACCATTAGCTGACATCATCATAGATGATTTGATGAAAACCTCTCAGAGATCAAGGAGTCACTTAAAACAAGAAAGTAAAGCTGCAAAAGTTTACTGTTCCATGTAGCACAGATAAAAGACCCATTTTTGAAAGTCTGCATCATGTCATGCACATTATTAAAAGCCTGTCTTACAGGTGGTGGTCTACAAAGGCTGAGAAGATCCAGGGTTCTTTAAGACCACCATCAGATCAGGGGCCGCTCTGCAGGGCTGAAGAACACATATGGATCAGTGTCTTCTACCAGAAAGTAATTCCGGGAAAAGAGAAGAGGGGAATTCCTGGAGGATTTCCAGTGGGTGCTGAGTACTAAGTAGGGAATTACATTACAAGGTACATAGTGGCAAACAGAGTGTTTACCCTGGGTTCTAGGAAGTGACTACTGTTGTGAATATTCGCCACATGAGGTACCAGATGTCAGGTTGACAGTTTGCCAAATTACAGGTGTCATTTTCCCATAACTTTTTTTTTCAATATGCTCTTTGAATCAAGTCTAGTATACTAAAGATAAAGAAAATATTTAAGATGACTGAACTCCATTTGAGGTACATGCCCTTTCTTAGAGAAAAAGGCCAGTGTGCTGATGTTCCTGGGTAAATATGTAAATTCTACATAGATATTCATATATATAAATATTTCCATAGATATTTCTATTAATTTCTATAAATATCATTTTGATTGTGTTGACTAAGGTTGTTATAAGAATACAAGCCATCTGATATGTGCAATTAGCCATTTTGATATTAAAACTGTGTCATTTCTTTATTGCAGTGTCCTGGCAGGTTACAATGGTACCATCTTTGCATATGGACAAACAGGCAGTGGCAAGACATTTACTATCACAGGTGGGGCAGAACGTTACAGTGACAGAGGCATTATCCCAAGAACACTGTCATACATTTTTGAGCAGTTACAAAAGGTATGAAACTTCTTGTTCATATCATTTTGTATTCGATGTAGTCTGCAAAAATTCACTGTGAGCAGAAAATGTATTATGACACTTTATTATATGTAAATGAGGAAGTATTATTGTGTAATAACTCTGGCATTTACATTTAAGGAAAGGTTGGGATTTTGCTGGAGAAGTGGAAGTTAAGAGAGTACTTCTCACTAAAGGGTTGCTATTTCAGCAAAGGCTCAAGGAGAGTTCCTTCTCATTCACTCATGGAGGTTAAAAGAGCAGATAACACTTTTTACCAATTAATATCTTACATTCCTCATTAAGAAACTGAGGAATACCTTTTTGTCAAAAGCAGACCTTTCTTTTAGCTACTAAAGCACTGAATAGGATAGGTTATCATTTCACTTCACACTTTTGAAAGAAGCCCAGAAGAATTTACCAGAGTACAACTCCCATTGCAATTAATATTATTTATTTATTTTTTTTTTATTATTATTATTTTTTTCTTTTTTTTTTTTTTTGAGTTGGAGTCTCACTCTGTCGCCCAGACTGGAGTGCAGTGGCCGCTCCCGGCCACCGCAGCCTCGACCTGCTGGGCTCCGGCGATCCTTCCGCCTCAGCCTTCCAAGTAGCTGGAAC
>CAUYQG010038484.1:0-17214 GCA_963574415.1 Tarsius wallacei | reverse complement strand
GGGCATGGTAGCGCGTGCCTGTAGTTCCAGCAACTTGGAAGGCTGAGGCAGAAGGATGGCCGGAGCCCAGCAGGTCAAGGCTGCAGTGGCCGGGAGCGGCCACTGCACTCCAGTCTGGGTGACAGAGTGAGACTCCAACTCAAAAAAAAAAAAAAAAAGAAAAAGAAAATTCTCATTCTCAGGTCACCTGAGACCCAATTCCTACCACTACACAATATGTCCATGTAATGAATATAAATGTGTACTCCTTGAATCTAAAATTTTTAAAAATACATTTAAAAATAAAATAAACTTCTCATTCTCTTTTATGGTACATATTTTATATTCATTCAATGACTGGATCCTCTTCTGTGAATTTTCCCTGTCCCCCAGATGCTGGCAAGTGTTTGAATGGCTGTTATGTGTTCTCCTGGGCAAAGGATATGTCACCTGGAATTTTTTTTTCTAAAGGAAGCTCTGTTTATTCACTGCACACCAATGACTTCATGTTTCTCTCTCTCTCTCTCTCTCTCACACACATACACACACACACACACACATACTGGGTTTCACTGGTCAACATCCATGAACACAGATGAGACCTTGGGCTAATGTTATCTAATTCTTTTTTATCTCTCACCTTCCAATGGAACCATTGAACCCAAAGCAAAATTTCTTTCATTCAGGAAAACAGGCTTGGTCTATGCAGAACAAAAGTTGTAAGCATAATACTTGGATTTAAAAATCAGCTTTAACTTGGTTCATCTACCAGCAATCCCTGTACAGTAGCAGGAAGTCTCACACTTCTTCAAGCTGTCAGCCAGGGGCTGTGACTAAGCCAGCTATCTGAGCCTCCATTTTTGTTTTGTGTTGTGTTGTACGTTTGTTTCTAAAATGAGGATGAGTGTATTCCTTGCATACTTAATCATGTTGTCCTGGTGACCAAAAAAAAAAAGCGGAAACACTTTGTGAAGTAAACAATAGATGGACTGGTACAGAATGGGGGTATCATTCAGCTCCTTCCCAGGCCTGGTGCACCCCTTGCCTCATCTTCACAGTTGCTTCTAGTTTCCATCTCTTCTGCAGGGCTCAACACAGACTAATTTCTCCCTTTTCAAAGTATTATCCTAGAGGTCCACTTGTCCATTTCTCTCTAGCTATAAGCATTACACAACTTAGCACTTTATCTCTAAAGCATTCTATGCATCAAAATCCTATTGGTTAATTGGTGTGTGTGTGTGTGTGTGTGTGTGTGTGTGTGTCTTGCCTTACACACTAGACTGGAGAATTATCTCATACTCATCCAAGTTGTTTCCTCTGTGTGCCAGCATATGTGGCCTTTAACAGAGAAAGGGCAACAAAATATTCCTTTAGAGTGAGGGAAACTAGGAAACTAGGAAACTTCACAAGATGTGTGTTACCTGAGTTAAATCTTAAAAGATGAATAGACATTAGTCAAACAAGGGGATGAATTTGCAAAGGTCAGGAAGCTTGGAGCACCTCAGGGGCTGAAACTCAGTGAGGGTGGGCCATGTGGGCCAGGCCTCAATAGGGTGGGTTGATGGCAGAGAAGAGTGGATATCTATGGATGAGCATATACAGGGGACAAGGGCTGCAGCTGCTACTGACCAATAGTGAAGGAAGAATCTGGAAAACATGATCTTCAGCATGGGTTTTTTTTTTTACCACCTCTAAATTCTGTTATTCTCATCGTCCTGTTTTTGTCATTTCTCATTGTCCCCACCATGGTGACTCAGAAAGCCCCTCAATACTTCCCTAAGCTTCTCACATCCAGCATTCAGCCCAGATTCAGGAATTAGACCAGCAAAGGCCCCAGGCAGAGGTGGGTTATGCAGGCTGTCCAGTGGGCACCCCCTCCTTGAGTGTGCTCTGTCTCCTTGCCAGCCAGAGGACGGCCTCACATTATTTCAGCCCCTGCCTGCTTTGTGCTCCATATTCATATTTTCTTGACACAAACCATACAAAGTTTCAACACTTGGAGACTGCAAAGTAAACCATTTGTACATACCAGGTCTGGTAACACTTTAAATAATAGGCCAGTTAGTTAATGCTGCACTACAATAAAAATTCCTGTCCAAGTACACATTACATCCTCATTAATGCCAAGTGAGTTCAGCGTGATTAATGTTATGACAATAAATAACTAGGAAATCATGATGACCGCCAGGTTGCAGCATACAGTGAGGCCCAGAGCAGTGCTTCTGCCCCTCCATCGGTCACACTCCAGCCCCTCCAAAGCACAGTTTCAGTGAGGATAGGGCTGTGCCAGAGACTGAGTCTAGCCAGCCCTACTCATGAGGCCAGTCTTGAGATAGCTGGGAAGAGGGACAAGAAGCTCATCGCGACATGTCCTCTCCCCCAGGAAAAGAGGGCATGTGTTGGAAGCTGGAAACAAGTCCCTTATGTCCTGGGCAGAAAGTCTTTCATCCATCTCCTGGAAGAGACCCAAGCAAGGAGAGTTGGGCCTGCTCTAACTGCACTGGACATCACCATGAAGGGCCTGGAGAAGTGGGTAGCACTCTCATGGGGTACAGTAAAGGGTGTGGTTAGGGAAAGGAGGATTTACTGTCTGAGAAGCACAGGCAAAGAGATAGGCTTCTGTCTTCATGAAGTTTCTGTCAGAGCAATAGACAGAACACTGCACTGTGGTTGGTCAGAGAAATAGGGTGGCTATGCCCTTTCTCAGGATCTCTAAGCCACATGGGATGGGAGATTGGGGGAGAGGGCATTGTCCTCTCAGCACCCTTTGAAGTTGGAGCTGATAGGCTAGCAAATAAAATGTTGACAACAGGGGACGAGAACCATATTAGAAGGAAGATAACTTTACGAACCACAGGAACTGGCAGCTCAGCCTTTAGAATAGAGAAGACTTGGTATCCCAAAAAGCAACTTCAGATCTTCCCCAGCTGACCTCACAAAGCCCACTTTACAGCCATTATCCAAATGGCTATAGGTTTTGTTGTGGCCTATGGGATGCCCTGGGCTACTGACCCATGCCAGACCTTACCAGAGTGCTAGTTTTTGGCTTGTATCCTCCTTAGTTTTGCTGAGAGAGGTCTAATCTGCTCTTCTAGAAACTCCCCTAGCCTTTGAGGATTCTGTGACAAGCACAGTACTTGAAAATTAGTAGACACTCAGCACACGGTAGAATTGGACTCTGGGTGGGAAGTCAGTACTCTTCAACCTGTCTTCCATTGCATGGGTTACCACATCCAGCATCACTGGCCCTCTGCTCACCCTGCCCAGTGCTTTTTCAAAGCATTTTCCTCAGGGAGTGGGCATCCAGGCTGAGATCCCCAGATGGGCTTGGTAAAGAGGAAGGGAGAGCTGCCATTCCAAGGTAGAAAAGATCAGTTCAAAGTTTCCACTTTAGCATCAGAAGTCAACCCTATTGATTAATGAAGATGCTGAACTGACCAAGAAGTGAGGAAAGGAGTGGCTAGAAATGGGTGTTGACTTTTCAAACAACCACAAATTCCATGAGGGTGACAAAAGCTCTGTAATTTTGTTCATTATTTACACTAAAACCTAATTAAAGTCATTATGTTCTTTGTTCATTAAACAAACTTACTAATGCAGACACCAAGTCAGCATAAGTGCTGCTAGGATCACTCTGCAAGTGGAGGGCCTCAAACCCAGCAGAGCCCAACACCCAACCATCTTCTGAGTCAAACTTTATTTGGAAAGAAAGATTCAGCAGGGAAGGACAGAACAGGTTAATAAGAGGTGGTAAGTAAAGTATCACAAAGCTCCTCTGAAGCACCTGCCTCCTCTGTTCTTATTTCTATGAAGAAGCCCCATTTCATGCAAGGGAAGTAGTCCAGACCCATATGAGCACAAAGCCAGGTATCCAGGGAAGACCAGAGGCCCAAGAATAGGCATAAGAGTCAATTTACCCGACAAATATTTCCAGATGTCACTCATAAATAAGGTCTAACGGGGGGGTTCTAGGGAAAAATAATGAGACCTATAGTTAAAGTTACTCACATTCTACTGAAAATAATGGAAAGGTAATCTAGTTATAAGTCCAATTGGGAGCAAGAGACAAAAAAGTACATTATTTGTTAATAAAAGTATCAATTTAGTCAGAAAAAGTAACAATTATAAACATAAATGCACCAAAAATCAGGCCTCTAAAATATATGAACCAAGCATTGACAAATTTAAAGGAGAAATAAATAGTTCTACAAAAATAGTTAGATAATTCAATACCTTATTTCCAATAATGGATAGATCATCTGGACAGAATATCAACACAGAAATAGAGAAAATTAACAATACTATAAGACCTAACAGATTGATACAGAACACTTCACCCAAAATTAGCAAAATAAATGCACATTCTTCTCAAGTGCACATGAAATATTCTCTAAGACAAACCACATGTTAGGCTACAAAATAAGTTTCAATAAATTTAAGAATGTTAAAATCATAAAAAGTATCTCTTACCAGAAAAGAATAAATCTAGACATCAATAACAGAAGAAAAAAAAAGACATTTCACAAAACTGTGGAAATTAAACTATATCCTCTTTTAAAAATAAATTTTATTGTGTATTTACATATATAATGAGGTTATTAGATTGATCTATCGATTGGTAGATAGATACAGTAAGATGGATACTATAGTGGAACATACTAAAATAGTCATCATCTCACATAGTCACCCATTACCCCTATATGAGGACCATAGTCTTCATGTTGTATACTAGATTTTTCAACTTATTCATCCTATATATTTGCTACTTTGTGTCTTCTGACCTACATCTACTCATTTCCTTCCCCAACCCCAACCCTGATAACCACTATTTTATTCTCTATCTCTATATATTTGCCTTTTTTTTCTGGATTTTACGTATAAGTGAGATCGTGCAATAATTTTCTTTCTCTGTCTGGCTTATTTCACTGAGCATAACATCCCCCAGGTCCATCCATGTTGTGGCAAATGACAATAGCCAAAATATGAAAATAATATACTTTTAAGAAACCAATGGGTCAAAGAAGAAATCACAGTGGAAATTAGAATATACTTAAAGATGAACAAAAACAAAAGCACAAAATTTATGGGATATAATGAGGCAGTGCTCAGAAGAAAATGTATAACAGTAAACACATGCATTAGAAAAGAAAAAAAGATTTCAAATGAGTAACATAACTACACCTTAAGAAGCTAAAAAAATAAGAGCAAACTAAACTCAAAGCTAGAAGAAAGATGATAAAATAACGAATAAAGCATAAAGGAACTAGAAAAACAATAGAGAGAATCAATAAAAGCAAAAGTTGTTTCTTTGAAAAGATCAAAATTGACAAACCTTTAGATAGACAAATGTGAAAAAAGAGAAGATGCAAATAAATCAGAAGTGAAATGGGAATATCACTGCCAACCCTAACAAAATAGAAGATTGTGAAATAATATGAGCAACTGTATGCCAACAAATTAGATGAAGTGGACAAATTCCTGGAAATATACAAATTACCAAAACTGACTTAAGAAAAAAGCAGAAATATACAAATTACCAAAACTGACTTGAGAAAAAAGCAGAAATAGAGAGATTGAGAAGGACTTAAAGATGGCTAATTAGAAGCACCTCCAACTTACCTCCTCTACTAAAAAGAAACAAAACAGTATTAGCTAATCGCACTTAGAATCGATTATCCAAGAGAATATCAACAGGGAAGTAACAAAAAACGTCTAAAGCAAGAAAGTAGAGGGAAGTGAGGCGGCCATTTGGCTGGGATCAGCTGGGAGCCAGGTGAGACTCCTCATTGAGAAGAAAAGATAAGTGAGCAATCCCCAGTGTTCCATAGCCACAGGAGAGCCCCTCAACCCCAGCAGGACCTGAGAATAACAGAGAGCACCCTAGAAACTGTGTGATGCTGTTGCTCTAGAAAGAGCAACTAAGTGGGACAAATCCCTGAGTCCTTGGCAACAGCATGGAGCCATTTTGAGAGCCCAGCCCACATTGAACTGTGTCCTGCCCTGCAACTGAGGCTGAGGTGGAAGCTACAGGCAACAATCTTGTCTGACTCCTGCAGAGGGGTGGCTACACATTTCACATGACCCGAGAACAAATTTAACTGCCCACAATCACCACAGCTGTGGATTGCTGTGGGTTGAAGTGCAAGCAAATCCCACAATCCCCAGCTGCCTGACGATGACTGCTCCCAGGAAAAACGAACACCGCCATCCCCAGTAGCCATTGCTGCCTTCACCTAAGCATTCTGTCGGGAGCCTTAGGTTCACCCCCTCTCTTCATACCATAGTCAGCATCTATATGCACCACTGGGGGGCCCAGGGGCACAACCTGGCCTAGCCCGATACCACCCCCTACCAGTAGCCAAGCTCCAGAGGCCTGGGAATCAACCAGCTCAGCCCACCCATGGTGTACCTGAGCACTTCTCCTGAAGGCTGAGGTCAGACCCACTCTACTAACCACTACTACCACAGATGGCACCCAACCTGTGGGTCTGGGAACTGGATTGCTTAATTCATCTTAGCTGTGACCAATACCAGGGTGGACCACTTACTACACATCCAGAATCAAAGCCAAAATGTTTTTCCTAACCAACACCACAGATACATCTTAAGGAAAAAACCCCTCCTTTACAAAAAACAAATTTGAAAAGTTGAATGAAGTGACTGTTACACCAAATGTGCAGATATCAATGTAAGAACTCAGGAAATATGAAAAAAAGCAAGGAAATAAGATACCTCCAAAAGAATACAATAATTATCTAGCAACAGATTCCAATAAAAAAAGAAATCTACAAAATCCCAAAAAATAGAATTTAAGATGTTGATACTATAGAAGCTCAGTGAAATACAAAAGAATTTCAAAAATAATACAAAGAAAGCAGAAAAACAATTCAGGATATGAATGAGAAATTTACTAAAGAGATAGATATCATTTATTAAAAAAAGAAGAAGAAGAAGAAGAAGAAGAAGAAGAAGAAGAAGAAGAAGAACCAAGCAGAAATTCTGGACCTAAAGAATTTATTGAATGAAATAAAAAATACATCCAAAGTTTCAACAATAGACTAGATCAAGCATAAGAAATAATCTCAGAACTAGAAGACGAATCTTTTGAAATAACCTAGTCAATTAAAATTTTTTAAAAGAACATAAAACAATAAGCAAAGCCTCTGTGACATATGGGACACAATAAAGCAACCAAATATTTGAATTATCAGTGTTTCAAAAGGCAAAGAGAGAATAAAAGGATTAGAAAGCTTATTTAATGAAATAATAGATTAAAATTTCCCAACTCTAGTAAAAGATCTAGACATTCAGACACAGAAGGCTCAGGGATCCCAAACAGGTAAAATGCAAAAATGGCTTCTTGATGAAACATTATAGTCAAACTATCTAAAGTCAAAGACAAAGAGAGAATTTTAAAAACAGCAAGAGAAAAGTGCCTGATAACCTGTAAGGAACCTCCATTAGAATAACAGCAGATTTCTCAGCAGAAACCTTACATGCTAGGAGAGAATAGGATACAGAGAATAGTCAAAGTGCAGAAAGAAAGAAACTGCTAGTCAATGATACTATACCCAGAAAAATTATCCTTTACACATGGAGGAAAAATAAAGCTTTTCCCAGACAAGTAAAAACTGAGAGAGTTCATCATCATTAGACTGTCTTTACATGAAATGCTCAAGGAAGTCTTGAGCCTGAAAGCAAAAGGACAATATTTACCATCATGAAAACAAACAAGAGTATAGAATTCACTGGCAAAGAAAGCACACAAATGAGGAAGCGAAAGGACTCAAATTATACCACTACAGAAAACGATAAACTACTGGTAAAAATAATAAAGGAAAAAGAAAGAAACAAATAATATACAAAACAAACAGAAAACAATAATATGAAGGAATGAAAACCTCATATATCAATATTAACCTTAAATGTAAACAGATTAAATTCATCACTTCAAATATATAGACAGGCTGAATAGATAGAAAAACATAATCCAAATATATGCTGCCTGTAACAAATGCATCTTACCTGTAAAAAAACATATAGACTGGAAGTGAAGGGATGGAAAAAGATATTCCATACAAATGGAAGCCAAAAGTAAGGAGGGGTAGCTATTTATCTATTGGATAATACAGACTTTAAGTCAAAATAGTTTTTAAAAAAGACAAATAAAGTCATTAAATAATAATAAAAAGATCAATTCAGCAAAAGAATATAATAACAATTCTAAATATATATGTACTAATACTGGAGTATCCAGACTCATAAGGCAAATATTACTAGAGCAAAAGAGAATGATACACACCAATGCAGTAACAATGGGGGACTTCAACACCCCACTCTCAACATTAGACAGATTATCTAGACAAAAAAATCAACACAGGAACATTAGGTTTAAATGCACTTAAGACTAAATGGACCAATGTTACAGAACATTTTCATCCAACAATTGTAGATTGCACATTCTTCTCAACAGCAAACAGAGCATTCTCTAGGATAGACAATATGTTAGGCCACAAAGAAGTCTCAACAAATTGGAAAAATTAAAATCTTATCAAGTATATTCTCAGACCACAATGGAATAAAACTAAAAATCATTACCAAGAAAAACTCTGAAAAATATACAAATACATGGAAATTAAATATCATGCTTCTGAATGACCATTGAGTCAGTAAAGAAATTAAGATGGAAATCAAAACATTTCGTGAAACAAATTAAAATGGAAGCAAAATATCCCCAAACCTGTTGGATACAACAAAAGTAGTGCTAAGAAAGAAGTTCATAGCAATAAATGCCTACATCAAAAAAGTTGAAAGATTTCATGTAAACTATTTAACCTCAAGATGCACCTCAAGAAAGAACCAACTAAACCCCAAACTAGCTGAAAGAAAGAATAAAGATCAGAGCAAAATTAAACAAAATAGGAACTTTAAAAAGCCAAAAATTAACAAACAAAAAGTTGGTTCTCCAAAAAATATAAACAAACTTAATAATCTGCTAGGTAGGTCAACCAAGAAGAGAGAAAACTCAAATAAACAAAATCAGAAATGAAAAAGAGACATTGCAACCAATAACACAGAAATGCAAAAGATCATCAGAGATTGTTGTGAACAACTATACACTAACAAACTGGAAAATCTAGAGGAAATGGATAAATTTCTGGACACATACAACCTATCAAGATTCATTCCTTTCTTTGAATCAAGAAGAAATAGAAAATCTGAACAGACCAATAATGAGTGACAAGATTGAATCAGTAATAAAATGTCTCCCAAAAAAGAAAAGCACAGAACCAATAGAGTCACTGCTGAATTCTACCAAACACATAAAGAAAAACTAACACCAATCGTCCTCAAACTATTCTAAAAAATTAAAGAGGAGGGAATCCTCCTTACCCTGATATCAAAACCAGTCAAAGACATGAAAACAATAAATAAATAAACTAACTATAGGCCAATATCCCTGATGTATATAGATGCAAAAATCCTCAACAAAATACTATCAAACTATCCAACAGCACAACAAAAACATAATGTGCCACAATCAGGTGGGATCTATACCAGGGATGCAATTTGGGCTCAACATATACAAATTAATAAAAGTGGTCAGGTGGGGTGGATCATGCCTGTAATCCCAGCACTTTGGGAGACCAAGACAAAAGAATCACTTGAGACCAGGAATCTGAGACCAGTCAGGGCAACATATCAAGACCTTGTCTCTATAAAAAGAAAGGAAAGAAAGGAAGGAAGGAAGGAAGGAAGGAAGGAAAAGAAAAGAAAAAGAAAAAAACTTAACCAGGCACAGTGGTGTATACCTGTAGTCCCAGCTACTCAGAAGGCTGAGGTAGAAGGACTGCCTGAGCCCAGGAGGTGGAGGCTGCAGTGAGCTGTGATTGTGCCACTGCACTCCAGCCTGGGCAACAGAGTGAGACCCCAACTCAAAAAACAAACAAATAATAAATGTGATACATCACATCAACAGAATGAAGGACAAAACCCATATAGAATGATCAAAAAAAAATGCAGAAAAAGCCTTTGTTAAAATTCAACATTTCTTCATAATAAAAACTCTCATCTCAGCAAACTAGGCATAGAAGGAACATGCCCAAAATAATAAAAAAAATATATGGCAAACCCCCAGCTATCATTATACTGAATGAGGAAAAGTTGAAATCCTTTCCTCTAAGGGCTGGAACAAAACAAAAATGCCTACTTTCACCATTCCTATTCAACATAGTACTAAAAGGTCTAGCCAGAGCAATCCTGCAAGCGAAAGAAATGAAAAGCACCCAAATTGGAAAAGTAGAAGTAAAATTGTTCCTCTCTGCAAATGATATGCTCTTATATTTAGAAAAACCAAAAAATTCTACCAAAAATTCTTGTAAGTAATCAACAACTTTTGTAAAGTTGCAAAATTTAATCAATGTATAAAAATCAATAGCATTTTTATACACCAATAATGAAATAGTCAAAAAAGAAATCAACAAGGCAATCCCATTTACAATAACTAGAAAAAAATAAAATATCTAGGAATAAATTTAACCAAGGGAGTGAAAGAGCACTACAAAGAAAACGTTAAAACACTGATGAAGGAAACCGAAAAGGACACAAACAAATGAAAAGACATCTCATGTTTATGAATCAGAAGGATTAATATAGTTAAAATGACCATACTGTCCAAAGCAATCTACAGATCCAGTGCAATCTCTATCAATATACCAATGTCATTTTTTATAGAAATAGGAAAAAACCCTACAATTTTTATGAAACAACAACTTTAAAAAATCCCAAATAGCCAAAGCAATACTGAACAAAAAGAACCAAGCTGTAGACATCACACTACCTGACTTCAAAATACATTACAAGGCTATAGTAACCAACAGGATATTTGTATAAAAATAGACTTATAGACCAACAGATCAGAACAGAGAACCCAGAAATAAATCCACATAAAGCCAACTGATCTGTGTCAAAGCTATTAAGAATGTACATTGGGGAAAGGATATCCTCTTCAAAAAATGTGCTAAGAAAATTGGATAACCATATGCAGAAGACTGAAACTGGCTCTTTTCTCTCCCATATACAAAAATAAACTCAAGAAGATTAAAGACTAAAACACAAGACCTGAAATCATAAAACTACTAGGAGAAAATGTAGGGAAAATCTTGAGGACATTGGTCTAAGGAAAGATTTTTTTGGCTAAAACCTGAAAAACATAGACAACAAAATAGAAATATAAATAAAAAATATAAACCAGACTATACTAAATTAAAAACTTCTGCACATAAAGAGAAATAACCAACAGAGTGAAGAGATAACCTTTTAAATGAGAGAAAATATTTGCAAACTACTCATCCAACAAAAGACTAATATCCAGAATATACATGAAACTCAAACAACTAAACAGTAAAAAATAAAATAACCCTATTAAAAAATGGGCAAAGGACATAAGTAGACATTTCTCCAAAAAAGACATACAAATGGCCAAAAAGTATATGAAAAAAATGTTTAACATCACATATCATCAGGGAAATGTAAATCAAAACCACAATAAGATATTATCTTACCCAAGGTAGAATGTCTATTATTAAAAAGGCAAAGAAATAACATATGTTGGTGAGGATGTGGAGAAGAGGGAACTATTATACACTGTTGGTGGGAATGTAAATTAGTACAACCACTACAGAAAACAATATGGAGATTTCTCAAGAAAACTAAAACCAGAACTACCATATGATCCAACAATTTCACTACTGGGTATTTATCCAAAGGAAAAGAAATCAATATATTAAAGGCATACATGCACCTCCATGTTTATTGCAGCATTATTTACAAGAGCAAAGACATGGAATCACCCTATGTGTCCAGCAACACAAGAATGGATGATGAAAATGTGGTACATAAACATAATGGAATACTATTGAGTCATAAAAAAGAATAAAATCATGTTACTTTTCAGCAACATGGTTGCAAATGGAGGTCATTAAGTGAAATAAGTCAGGCACAGAAAGACAAATATCACATGTTCTCATATATGAGAGCTAAAAATGTTGATCACATGGAGGTTGAGAATGGAATGATTAGATACCATAGACTACATGGGCAGAAGGAAAGAGATGAAAGGAAACTGGTTAATGAGGATTAACAAAGAGTTTGATCGAAGAAATAAGTTTTAATGTTTGATAGTAGAGTAAGGTAGCTATAGTTAGCAACAATATACTGTATTTTTCAAAAATAGCTAAAAGGGAGGAACTGAAATGTACCCAATGCATACAAATTATAAATGCTTGGGTAATGGATACCCTAAAGACCCTGACATGATCATTACACATTCTTTGCATGTAACAAAGTTTCACATTTACTCCCATCAATACGTACAAATATAGTGTACCAAATAAATAAGTAAAAGGCAAATCTTTTTAAAATTACTCATTTGTTCAGTCATTGTAAAATGGGTGAATTTTATATGTAAATATAACCCAATAAAGTTGTAAAAATAAATAAACCTAATGGAGTTGTATCAACATGAGTGCATTTCAGACAAGGTTTGGAGGGGCATTGAACAAGAAAGTTGCAGTGTAAGATGTACAATAAGGCAACCCCCTGGGGTCCCCTCCTGCTCCGGGAGCTTTTCTGTGCTCTCAATAAATCCTACTTTTATTTTTTTTTATCTTTTTTTATTTTTTTTTATGTTATTGTGGGGTACAGTTAGGGGTTAGGCATACAAAAATGTTTCGTTCAGGTACCCTTGTTGATAAGAAGTGTCTCCCCATCCCCAGACAGATACCGACACCATTAATCCCATCCCCCTCACCCTCCCCCCCTCCCCAGTTTCCCACCACTGTCAGTCATTTTCTTGTGGTAACACGTTGGATGATCAAGGTCTACTATATGAGTGAGAACATGTGATACTTAGTTTTTTGTTTTTGTGAGAGGTCACTCAGTATTATGGACTCTAGTTCCATCCAGGTTGCTGCGAAATTCATGATTTCATTCTTCTTTATGGCCAAAGCAATATGTTTATATGCAGCAGAAAGGCTTGGATAGGATTCAATGTAGAACTATCAGGAAAATCCAAAGCTAAAGAAAAGTTACCCCAAAAGCACAGAGGTGATGGCTCGGGGTACAGAATAATACGAGTTTCCATTTTTGTCATAATGTCCCTTCCCAATAATGGAGCTGGACACGTTGGCATAACAAGGAAGGAGTGTTGAAATATTTTATCTCCCAGAACACATGGAAGTAATGGCGTAGTGAGACGCATGGATATAATGCCCTGTACCCTTACAGCCGAAAGGGGTGAAGGAAGGAGTAGACCAGGAAATTCAATTAGAGCTGAGCCTGTATCCCCCGTATCAATAACGAATGATATAACCTTGCCAGCTACTAATATTTCCACCCTCGGCTTGGTTGGTTTAATAGTTTGTTCCGAAGACGTTGGGGCTACCTAGCCAGGGGCGAGTCAATCCGACTGGAGCAAGCACAAGAGATCCCCTTCAGAGATCATGTGAGGTGCCTGGTACCCCTCATTTGCAGCAAGCCTCTGGGCCATGTGCTCTCCTCTGGCTAGGCGAACGAGGCAATCATAAGCCCAATGTCCATGCTGTTTGCATTTGGGACAGGGTTTTGCTGGTGGCGGGGTTTGACAGTCTTTGGCCATATGCCCATTTTGACGGCATCGGAAACAAACCTGAGAAGGGGGCTGTGTACCCCTTCTGCGATTGACCTTCTGTGGTGGAATATTATCAGTGGTGGCTCTTTTTGCTAAAGCGGTAGATAAAAGCTGAAATGCTTCCCGCTTATGTTTGTGGTCCTGCATTCTTTTCTCCTCTTGGTTGTTAAAGACTTTAAAGGCCATGTCCAATAGTTCTAATTGAGGGGTTTGTGGGCACTTTTCTAATTTTTTGGAGTTTGTGCCTAATGTACGGTGCTGACTGGCAGATAAAATACATAGCCAAAAGAGCTTGTCCCTCCAGAGAGTTTAAATTAATATCAGTAAACTGCTGCAATGTCTCAGAGAGGCGACTTAGAAACATTGCTGGATTTTCATCTGGTCTTTGAGAAACCTTTTTTATTTTGTCATAGTTAACCTGTTTAATAACACCTTTTTTGTAGTTAGCTAACAGGATTCATTTATATGATCCCTTTACTTTCGTCTAGGAAGAAGGTTGATATAGTCCCAGTTTAGATATAACTTGAGAGAAATTTTTCATAAGAAAACAACAAACAAGAATTCCAATATCCTTTTGTCTCGGCCACCTCCTGAGAGGAGATCTGTTAAGCCATGTAGAAACCTGAATGGGCTTCCCAAGTACATGTGGAGATGGTGACTTGTTGCAGCTAGTAGGGCTGCCTTCAGGGGGTTATTAAGCAGTGAGGGGAGGGGTGAGAAGGCTGGAGGCTGGGGTCAGGTGCCATGGTGATTTGCTATATTAAAATCATGGTAGCTGGGTGTGGTGGCTCATGCCTGTAATCTGAGCACTTTGGGAGGCAGGAGGATTGTTTGAACCGAGGAGTTTGAGACCAGCTTGGGCAACATAGTGAGACCTTGTCTTTATAAAAAAAAAAAATTTTTTTAAATTAGGGGAGCATGGTTATGTGTGCCTGTAGTCTCAGCTACTCAGGAGGCTGAGGTGGAAGGATTGCCTGAGTTCAGGAGGTCGAGGTTGCAGTGAGCTGTGATTATGCCATCGCATTCCAGCCTGGGTGACAGAGTGAGGCCCCACTCAAAATAAATAAATGAAATGAGGCTGGGAGCAGTGGCTCACGCCTATAATCTCAGTACTTTGGGAGGCCTAGATGAGAGGTTTGCCTGAGCCCAAGGGCTCGAGACCAGCCTGGGCAACTTGGCGAGACCTCATCTCTACGATAAATCAAAATATTAACCAGGTATGATGGCGTGTGCCTGTAACTTCAGCTACTTGGAAGGCTGAGGCAGAAGGCTCACCTGAGCCCAGGAGGTTGAGGCTGCGGTAGCCATGAGAGTGCCACTACACTCTTGCCTGGGCGACAGAGTGAGACTCCAACTCAAAAAAATTAATTGATCAATGAAATGAAATGAAATCATGGTTCACCCAAAACAAAAGACTTTATTTTCATATCATAGTGTTAGCCCTAAAATGGCAAAAAGTGTAGATTATACAGGTACATGGAGAGCAATCTTGGGATCAGAAAAGCAAGTATTTAGAAAATAAATGCAATAGACTCTTTTAAAAACAGGAAATGTCATTTCAGGACATTTCTGCAGTCTCTGTTCTTTTCTTCAGTAATTGCAGAAAATGCAAGCGAGGAAACAGTTCCCACCCATCAAACCCTTACTACTCAAAAGTGTAGTCCACAAACCAGCAGCACTAGCAACACCTGAGAGCTTCTTAAAAATGCAGAACGTGTAGTTCCAGCTACTTGGAAAGCTGAGGCGGAAGGATTGTCGGAACCCAGCAGGTCAAGGCTGCGGTGGCCGGGAGCGGCCACTGCACTCCAGTCTGGGCGACGGAGTGAGACTCCAACTCAAAAAGAAAAAAAATTGCAGAATCTTGGGCTGCACCCCCGACCTGTTGTATCAGAATCTGCATTCTACCAAGTTCTCCAAGTTATTTGCATGCACATGAACATTTAAGAGGCCTGTACTAAATTTTCCGGAGCAATGCACTTTAGCCCTCACCAAACAGCTTAGGAAACCCAACCTGTACCCATTTGTCACTATTTGCATGAATAACTGGAATTTTAAACTGACCCCAAACCATTGCTCTGGCCACTATTTCACTTTATACACTCTGTTCTATTAGCAGTTTCTATGTAAGATGACAGAGCACATTGTTAGGATCTGGCCAACTTATTTTTCGAAGGTTTCACTTGTGATTTTGTTACCGTCCGAGTAATGCTTGGCTGCCCACTCTTGACACGGATAAAACAAGGGGCAGGTAACTGGTAGAAAAAAGTTTATTTCTTGAGTTTGAATCTAGGGAGCAGAGCTGGACGCAAGGTCTTTCTAAAATAAATGGTTCTGCTGACTCCCCAGGCTTTTACAGTTCACTTTTATAGTCCAGAGTTGTTGGTACCTATACATTAGCCATGTGACCATCAGAGCATTGTATAGGACTTAAGTTGCAACTGCGTTTTACATTTAGATAGTGACATTTAGAGTAGAGGAAGTTTATCATGCATTACAATACTTACCCAAGTCACAAGACTCACGATTACATTGATACAAAAGTTATATACAAGACTTAGATTACATTGATGCTATATTGTTCAAACCTATGATTACTAAGAAGGAAAGTAAATAGGGCATAGTCTTCAGGGAAGTCAAGGATCCCTGAAGCTACCTCCTGGGAGTGCACTTCTCTAGGGGCTGCGGCAACAAGGACAGACATTTGTGTGTTTCTATATCAATTTGTTAGAAAATAGTTCAGTTAGGCCAGGCGTGGTGGCTCAAGCCTTTAATCCCAGCACTTTGGGAGGCCGAGGCAAGAGGATTTCTTAAACTCAGGGGTTTGAGACCAGCCTGGGCAACTTGGTGAGGCCTCATCTCTACAATAAATTTTTTTTAAAAAGCCGGGCATGGTAGCATGCACCTGCAGTTTCAACTACTTGAAAGGTTAAGGCATAAGGATCAACTGAGCCCAGCAGGTGGAGGCTGCAGTGGCAGTGAGTGTGGCACTGCACTCTAGCCTGGGTGAAGACTCCAACTCAAACAAAAATAAAGAAAGAAAAAGAAAACAGTTCAGTTAGGAACTGATCAGATACAGTTACAGCCCAACACCAGTTGGGTGGTGTTGCAATGACCAAAATGCCAATATGCCAATATGTCTAACGGAAATTGTACAAGTACAGCTTGCTCATATCTGAACTGCTTCATCCGAAGGATCTATAAGGTTCCCATGAATGCCACAGGAACCCTGTCATAGTCACCTCTGGGTACCGTGGGGGACCTATTAAATAATGTTTAGCAGATGTTGAATTACTAAGGGTGCAAGCTTAGAAGACAAGGTTATAAATGTAGAAAAGAAGGAAAATGATGGAGAAAAAAAAAAAAAACAGGAAAAGACGACCTGGACTTTGTTTATCTGTACCCCAGGATACTGTCCTTAGGAGCAGTTCCCTCCTGCTTCAAAAACAGGGCTTAGTCCACATTCCAACTGCTCAAAGCAAAAGCTGTTCATAAAGCTACAGAGAACGATGTTGATCTTAGGAAAGAGTTTGTGGAAGACAAAGAGATGGCTTCTGTCACATCCTAAA
>CAUYQG010038483.1:0-13141 GCA_963574415.1 Tarsius wallacei | reverse complement strand
GCCAATTTTTTTTTTTTTGATTTATTGTAGCGATGAGGTTTCGCCTGCCCAGGCGGGTCTCGAACCCGCGGGCTCAGGCAATCCACTCACCTCAGCCTCCCAAGGCGCGGGATTACAGGCTGAGCCACTGAGCCCGGCTGCTGCCTTTTTCTTACTCAAGGTATAACAGCTACACATGAACTGAGAAATGTAACTCTCCCTGTTGACAAAAACAAACAAAAGAAAAAACCTCTGTTTAATGGAAACAATTATTCATTTAATCATTCTTTTCAAACGCATAGATACCTAATTTGTTTATTTTAATACCAGCTGTCAACCCAAATAAAAGCATTCCATGAAGAAAATGAACTGTCAGCTAGTACATGTCTTCAGGGAAAATTACTTAAATTATCTCATTCGTAAAATGAGATAAAAGGTATCAATCTTGCAATGATATTGTTACTATTAAATAAATGACAGCAAAGTTGTTGGCATACAAGAAGTTGTTAGTAAATGGCATTGTTCATTCACTCATTCTTCAAACAAATTTTTACTGAATTCTTGCTATGAACTTACTATTATGTTCTGAGTAGTTAATATTTTTAACAAATAAATATATCCACCTTTTGTCCATGTTTACACTATTAACAAATAATAGATTTGCTGATTAAAAGTCCACGATATGTCATAATCAGAACAAAGCATAACCATGAAATTTTAAAGAGTGATGAATCTAGCATATAAAAATGGAGACAATTCATGTAATCTGTGTTAATCTCTGTTACAATTTTCTGTTTTTTTAACATAATAATTTAAACCCTTTTTTTTTTTTTTGAGTTGGGGTCTTACTTTGTTGCCCAGGCTGGAATCCAGTGGCATGATCACAGCTCGTGGTAGCCCCAACCTTCTGAGTTCAGTGAATCCTGCTGCCTCAGCCTCCCACATGGCTGGGACTACAAGCTTGTGCCACCATGCACAACTAATTTTTTTGATTTTTTGTAGAGACAAGGTCTCACTTTGTTGCCCAGGAGGGTCTCGAACTTCTGGACTCATGAAATCCTCAAGTCTCAGGCTCCTCAAGTGCTGGGGTTACAACCGTGCTGAAATTGGCCACTGGACGTGGGTAATAATTTAAAAACACATAATTAAACACTTTTTATTTAACTATAGTTCTTTTGCATGTGTGTTTAAATGAAGTTACAATCAATATTTAACATAAAAATATTTATTTTACCTAAAGATATAACACAGTTTCCCTCAGGAAGTGATTGATGTGAAAGACCTTAGAAATTTACCCAAATTCAACTCCAATGCCTATCTCTTATTAAAAAAAAAAAACTCCTGCCTTTATTAATTTATATAATTATTTTACTTTTTTTTAAAATTAAACAATTATTCTGTTCTGTTATTTAGCTGCCCCAGTTATTTTTGAAGCATTCACTGTAGTATTTCTTCTAAATAGGGTGCTGATATTGTTCTGTTGTCCACCCCTCCACCACATCACTCATAGAAGGTGATCCCATAGCTAATTTCAGGAGCATGTCCTGACTGGTCTGAGATCATCATGGCAGTATCATGTTTATTGCCATTGGCTGACTGTGAAAGAACAGGTGACCAATTGTGACTAATGATATATGAGGGAAAGGTTTCTGTGGTTGTAGAAAATACATCCTTTCCCCCATGAAAAAGTCATTTGGTCTAGACGTGAAAACTGGAAATAAATCAGAAAGTACACCATGTTCTAGGTTTAAGCAAAAATATAGTATACAACAGAAACAGCAAGTGAGTGGTTGAACCATAGGATATTTGAAGCCTGCCAAATATATTGGATTCCTAATTTATGAAATAATGTAGATCTTCATTTTATAAGTAAGTTTGAGTTCACCCTTTTTTTAAAAATCTGCTTCCAAAATTATGCTAACCGCTAATTAGTACCTCATTGCATATCAGTTTTATCATTTCTTTCTAGAGAGTAGGTCAACATTGACAATGAGGGAGTTGAGAAACTGGAAAGTGGTAGATTAAAAAATAATATGGTAACAGTGAAGGAAAATCAAACTATCTCCTTCATTATTTCCTATAATGCATGAATTTTTAGTTCAACGTGTCCATAAATCAGTTGTTCTCAGAGGCAACATCAAAGCATTACTCTAAATCTTTACCTTAACAGAATTTATATGGTTATATAATTTTTAAAAAATTTTCTAACACTAATCTAATTATCTTATTGCATAGGTCTAAATTTGCATGTGTTAAAATTTAATATACATTTTAAACTTTTACACCCTCTGAAAGACTATCACAATATCTTGTATAATATATTGCAGAACAAGACTACTTACTTGAATTCCTTAAAATCAAGTTATCTACTCTGTTAATAATCAGATTACCCAAAATGCTGGGCACATGCATTTTTTTATCTTGACTATTCCAGATTTCATATGAAAACTAGTTAAGAAGAACCATGGAAGTGGAATGACTCTGGAAACCTCTACTTTAAGACATCTGCGGGCCTACATTAACTCTACTTTTCTCTAAATTTTCAGAAATTTCCTAAAAACTTTGTGGCAGTTGTTGTAAATTGGTTATTGAAATTGACTCATTGCCTGTTCCTCTGCTATAAAGATGAGATCCCCAAAGCACTCTCTCCTAGATTCCATGACGTTTCTTGTACAATAACATTAATCCTCAGAATGCTAGGTTAGGTATGAAGTAGTTTCTGCTTGGATTTTCTGAGAGCATTAAAGACCCAGAATTTTGGCCAATCACCGTTTCCTTTTTCCTTCCCCTTCTACCTGCTTGGAATACAAACTTAAAGCCCTCCCTAACAACAAGATTTTAATGTGATTATTTTTCCTGGCTGCTTAAAGGTGCATTTTATACTGTAAATTTAATTTTTGTGCTTTTTAAAAATTATACAAGGGATTCATGACTATAATACTGTAATTAAATGGCAAACCTTGACTTACACATACATAAAAAGATCTCTATCCTTTCTTAAGAAATAGCATGTTTTGTGCTTGATAGCTTCCACTTCCGTATCTTTTTTTTTTTTTTTCTTTTTTGAGTTGGAGTTTCACTCTGTCGCCCAGACTGGAGTGCAGTGGCCGCTCCTGGCCACCGCAGCCTCGACCTGCTGGGCTCCGGAGATCCTTCCGACTCAGCCTTCCAAGTAGCTGGAACTACAGGCGCGTGCTACCACGCCCAGCTAAATTTTTTGATTTATTGTAGAGAGGAGGTCTCACCAAGTTGCCCAGGCGGGTCTCGAACCCGTGGGCTCAGGCAATCCACTCACCTCAGCCTCCCAAAGGCGTGGGATTACAGGCTGAGCCACCGAGCCCGGCCACTTCCTATCTTAAATACACACGAAGACAAAGGCAAAATACCAATTGTATTATGACAGTATTGACATTGGAGGATGTAGCTTAGTGTTATCTCTAAGTAGGTTTCCATCTGAATTCCAGAGTAAAGCTTACTTTCTCAGTTACATACTCTACTACTCATGGACAAGCTTATTCATAAATGGAAGGCCTAGCCAGATAAGAGAGAAGTCAGATGTAGACAATGCAAACTTCTTCCTAGAGATAGATTTTCTTCTCTCAAATAAGTAGACAGGGCTAGCCTACACGTGCCCAGTCAGTTTTTCTAAATATACCAAGGAGATGAAGCACTTCAAGCCCTCACCATCATCCTGGCAGATTAGATAAACTAGAAGTGAGGATGGGCTTAGAGAACAATCTCTTCTTTTATAAATCAGGAAGATGTGTTGTCTTTAACCTATAAAAATGCTATGATTCTGTGTATTTATCTGGCAGGTATTTTATTTCTTTTAAAAATAATTTTAAACATGTATCTTTCTTAAAATTGTATTAAACTTATGTGATGAACGTTTGCTTTACTTCTTTATATTTTCTTTTATTTATAAAGTTATATTTCATCTTTTATTACAAACATTAAATTGGTAAATAGTTATAATTAGAGGCATTTATTGGCTAACATTAAAAATGTAAATAATACTTAATATATACCAGCATAAGTAAAAAGAAATATGTATGACCTATATTGCAAAAAAGGTACCACTTTATCATAGGATATGGCAAAAGATAAGTATGATAGACTTATGGATATATGGGATAAAACCATTATTTCAACATAGTCATAACTAAAACCCCAGTAAAATGTTCATGAAACTTGAAAAATATTTTCTATAATTCTTAGGAAAAGAACATACGCAAAATAACTATAATTATATATATATAATAAAAAAGGGGGATTGCTTACCAACTATTTAAATTTTTTTTAACAAGGGCCCTTAAAGTCCTAGAGAGGTTCTTACTTCTGACTCACTCCTTTCACAACCTTCTTATACTCTACCAGTGGCCTGGAACAGCTAGGAAGAAGCATGACCTTCCTGCAAGCATGGTTCTGGATTCTCTGTGAGGCACATTCTCATGATCCCCACACATCAAGAAGATAAAGATATATAATTGATATATTACTAAAAAGGTATTTAAAGAGAATTTAGAAATATTCTTTGGAAATAAGTTAAGAATTGTATTTCTAAACTAGACATGAGAAATAAAGATAAAACAGAAATACATTAATAATTTGACTGAATTAAAATGCAAACTTCTTTAAAATAAAAGAGATCATGAACAAATGTTAATAAAAAGCTATATATTAGGGTAAAATGGGTAAAATTTATATAATATTAATGAATTAATATTTAGAATTCACATGATTCCTCAAATCAGTAAGAAAATAGGCCATTTTAGTAAAAGGAGTGAAGTTTTAAACATATAATTCAAAAAATACATTTCAAATGCCAAATTCTTATTGATGTTAAGTCATGAAGGAAATAATTTTCATTTTTTCTGCAGCTCTGCCCCAGGGAATTCAAAACAGTGTGTGACTTAATGTCACAGAACAAAACAAAACAAAATAAGTGTGCACACACACAAGCATAAAAATCAAAGTGGGGTGTTTTTACCTGGGGAAATAAAAGTTCAGAACCAAGAAGATAGAACATAAGTCAGTAACTCAAACACCGAACTTACTGACAACTCTGCCAACTGGCAAGAAAGCTGTCGATCCATGATTGATGATGAGTTATATTTTAGATTCACTAACTCATATTTGAGAAGTATCCTGGAGGCATTCTAGTTGAAAGATCTATGATGTAAAATTTCCAACCAAGTAATGACTACATCACTTGAATAAATTTGTAGCAAACTTCAATATCAAATCCATGCGAGGAATGTAAAGGACCTGAGAAGATAAGCAAGACATCTTGACTTTTCAGAAAATTGACATTTTATGTAGTTTTCTGACGTATGTTTTATTAAATAGTATTCATAGCAATTTTACCTTTCACCTTTTACTATATTATTTAGCTATAATTTTTAATCCACACAAGAACTGGCCAAAAAAACTGGTTTGTTTCCCTCATGGAAAAAAAATAATTGATAATTTCATCCTCATTTAAAAATGGATACCTTTAGAAAATATTCGTCTGATTCATAGAATAAAAATGACAACCATGACAACAAAAGCAATTAATTTATTAAAAGCTTGCCTTGTGAATTGCATTCTTCTAAAGTGATTTCCATATGTTAATTGCCTCAATCATCTTATTATTTTATTTTACCAGTTGGGAAAATAGATCAGATAAAAAAATTAAGTAGCAATTAAGATAGCATGGCTAATAACAGGTAGCACTGACATCTGAATGAAGGCAGACTTATTTAAGAGGCTGTTTTGGGGGTGTTTTTGTGTGTATGATTTTTGTAGTTTTATTACTGTTTCCTCAACTAAATTAGTCAATTTGATTAAACAACAAATTATATAAAAATATATATTCATGCTACTCCAAAATATTGTAAAAATAAAATATTAAATTAGTTACACAAATCTTTCACCTGTGTTTTGAATGTATTAATTGGTAATATTTTAAGTGACACAGAATAAATTTCAGCTGTAAAAATAATCACATAAGGATGTTTTTATAGTCTGAGAAAAAACAATTTCTTGAAAAAATTCTATTTATACCAAGAGTTCACTTAATATTGCGCTTTGTCTGAAATTATATTTCCCTTTTAATCTATGCCCATTTATTTCCAAGTTTAAAGGAAAACTAATAGCTTGAATGCTCATTTGATTGGGTCAGTATCTTGACTTGACTTTATTATTTTCTGTATGAGGCTCAACTCCCTGACAGACTAATTTAAATGAACTCATGCACTGGTAGGCTGGTGAGTGCAGAAACAGTGAAGTATCTGGAATGAGAGATCAGCTCTTTTTCTTTTGACAAGTCTATACTTTCTTCTAATGCGGCCTTTTCAATGCTAACCTTTTTAATTGCTAAAGATGAATCAATCATTCTTAGGGTGCCTCACATATTTTCTCTTTATCCTGTTAAGGCCAATTATCGCCTACACATTCATCTGTCCACTGAGATTTACTCTTTGGAGATCTGGAAATTGAATATAGTAAGCTTTATAAAGACTGCTGCCATTTACAATACTACACCTCATTCATATAGAATACTAAAGTGGTTTATCCACACATAAAACTGGCAAACAAAATCTATTTTGTTTGTATGTAGAAATCTTTGTCCTAGTCAACAAATTATAATATGGAAGTAACCATTACTTTTTAAAGTTGTAATATAATAATAAATTATAATACTTGTAATGAGAAACAAGAGTGACTCATAATAGGGGGACCCCCCCCCAAAATGGAATACATTTATTAAAAATTGTGTATTTCTTCTTAGGTGTTTAAACTTTAGTCACCTTCAAAATACTTGCCCTTTGATGCAATACATCTATTGAGACACTTTTTTTACTGTTCAAGACAATTTTGAACTCATCAATTTTCATTCCTTTTAATGCTTCTGCTGTTTTTTGATTCACCTCTTATACATGAGCAAAACGTTTCCCTTTGAGGACTTATTTCATCTGAGGAAACTAAAAGGAGTCATTCCAGGCTAGATTGGGTGAATAAGGAGGATGGGGCATGGGGTCGTGCCATTTTTGTTCAAAAACTACTGAACACCCAGTGCAGTGTGAGCACGTTCGCTAGTAAATCACCCATCATGAAATGGGCAAATGCTTTGAAAGAATCTCTCCCCAGCCAAAAAAAAAAAAAAAAATTCACCGAAGTCAAATGCAGCGTCTCACAACAACGCTAGCTGGTACACTGATGCCTGGATTCTTATGACACTTACCTAGCAGGGTAAGCCTGTACTACAAGGGCCTGCCCTCAAAAAAATAATTCTTTTTTTTTTTTTGCGCACTCCCACCCCTTGTATTTTAAACTAGAAGATCCCTATAAATTCCTTTCTATCTGATGGTTAGGAATTTGATATTCTGTAATCAAATGCATAAATTGGTGTTTGTTTTTAGTATATTTTATGAGATATGAACTATTTTTTAGTCAAATAACGCCCACTTTTAGATAACTGACTTTTTTTTCCCTTCCTCCTTCCTTCTTTCTCCCCATTCATTGTTCCTTTGTTTTATTACTTTTATCCTTTTTTCTACTGTTTCCACTCCTGCTTGCTTATATTTTTTTCTTTGTTGATGCCACTCTTGCACTCTTTGTTTTTTATTAATATGGCTTGATAGAGAATTAATAAATCTTAAAATTATATGTCAAATATAATTTAATATCACAAAATAATGAAATAATCGTTCACATGTATATTACATTTTAAAGTATAAAATATTGCTCTGTATTCATGGAAAAAGGAAGTTACAACACAAAGTTATTCTATTCTTAGATAGGCTTATATGCGTATTTTATTTTTAAATACTAATAAAATGTCATCAACATTTTAAAAATGCAGTAAAATAATCATAATATTTCTCCTTACAATAGAACCCCCATAGTTTATTTAATTCATAACTTTATAAGTTTCATTTTTGAGGATAGGATTTTTTCCTTAGTATCATTTTGAGTCTAAGTTTTTGTCAATATTGTTTCTAAAAAACTTAATTTTGCTTCACCTCCAAAACAACTCCTCTTCTATTTCTCCTCTATTTCTTCTTTTTTGAGTCTGAGTCTCACTCTGTTGCTGAGGTTGGAGTGCAGTGGCACGCTCACAGCCACCGAAACCTCGGCTTGCTGGGCTCAGGCGATCCTTCCACCTAAGTCTTCCATGTACAAGCTGGAACCACAGGTGTGCACTACCATGCTGGGCTTATTTTTTTATTTATTGTAGAGATGAGGTCTCACCAAGTTGCCCAGGCTGGTCTCGAACCCCTGAGCTAAGGGAATCCTCTTGCCCCGTTCTCCCAAAGTGCTGGGATTACAGGCTTGAGCCACCGCACCCGGACCCCTCTATAACTGTTATTGATTGATCTTATTTTGTTTTCCCCCAAAATTGGAACTACAATGGCTTACTCTTAGAAAAACCTCATTGAAAATGTTCTGCACTACTAAGAAATAAATACCATGAAAAAATGAATCAGAACCTAGAACTCAAATATAAGCAAAATCATTGTTTATATTAAAATAAAAATATAGCCGGGCTCAGTGGCTCAGCCTGTAATCCCGCGCTTTGGGAGGCTGAGGTGAGTGGATTGCCTGAGCCCGCGGGTTCGAGACCCACCTGGGCAACTTGGTGAGACCTCATCTCTACAATAAATAAACAAAAAACTAGCCGGGCGTGGTAGCGCGCGCCTGTAATTCCGGCTACTCGGAAGGCTGAGGCGGAAGGATCGCCAGAGCTCAGCAGGTAAAGGCTGCGGTGGCCGGAAGCGGCCACTGCACTCCAGTCTGGGCGACGGAGTGAGACGCCAACTCAAAAAAAAAAAAAAATATATAAATTATGTGAATATTTTCCACATGCATAATTTAATATGAAATGTTTGGAAGTTTTTAAAAATGATATAAGAATAAATAGTTTGGAAAGATGTATTTAATTGTATTGCCAGTGTTATAAAATTGGTGTCTTTCCTGTGAAACTCTAGTCTTCATGAAATCCTAATACAGTGTCCTTATTTCTGTATGGGATTCAGTTACTTTAAATTGGAAAAATTTTAAGGCTGATATCTACTTATGTTGACATTTGATATAACTTTTTAAAAAGGTAAATATATTAATTTTACTTTGTTTAAAAATAGCATAGCACAATCAAAATTGCACCAAATCTGTTAGGTAGATTCAAGACAAGTCATCATTTTAAATTGTTCAGAGTGACACAAAGTAGAGATGGAAAGAGTCCTGCATTTCGTTCCAAGCTCAGCTACTTATGACTGGTGATACTTCAGAGACTACAACAGATACCCAAGCTTTAGTTGACTCATTGGTGAAAGGAGAAATTCCTAACACATAATTAGCGAATCATATAATGTGTGTGTAAAGTCCAAAAATTTAATGGTAATATTATTACTATTATTTCTTAAAGGGGAAGATTGTCTGTATATATTCTAAACACTCTGTAAGCATCTGGGTGATTGTGAGTAGGTGCTAGCTTGTGAGCAGCAAGCACAATCTAGACCTCAGTGAAGGAAAGAGAGCAGGTGATTTGTGTTCAAAAACTCTGAATGTTCCATCTTATAATATTTTCCAGTGCTGTGTGCCCTGAAAGAAAAATAAATGGACATCCTTGCTGGGCAAGCTGAGAATGAAAAGGGGTAAGAAAATGTTTCCTAGACATGATATTAAAACTGAGTTGATTAGTATAAGGTAGTCAAGTCAATAAAATTATTTTTATACACATCATATTCCATGAGCCATTACATTATAATCAATTAAACTCTTTGAACAAAACATGTGTGGTATAATTTGTGGTTTTAAAAAAATAAATAAAACATCGGCTTCTATGGGTTTTTAATGAATGTTAAAAACCTTCAATCTTAGATATTAATATTAATACTTCTATCCTGGGGATTGTGGCACAGCCGATTATATTTACAAAGGTGGTCACAATAATGTTTTCTAATTTGCATGTTCTACTACTATGTGACCTTGCCCCTTCTTTCTTTGAAGGATGAAATCCCTGAACCATTTGCTTCAAAATGAGCTTGCAAGGGCTTCAAAAGACAGGAAATGCCTGATATGGTACAGTGTGGCTTCTGAGGCTGACTCATGAAACACAACACAGCTTTGCCTTGGTCACTGAAATACTTGTGCCTAGAGAGTATACACAGTATAACTAACCTGGAGCTGTCATACTACACCACAATGAGGCAAGTGCAGTTGCTCTGGACAACAGTCTTTAATCTCCCCAGGCCATGCACCAGCCATGTGAGTGAACACACTTCCAGATGACTGTCCCTGCAGCCTCCGGTCACCTGCTAGGCTATAAGTCATTCAGCCACGGTCCCCAGCATTAAGCAATACAAAGTAGACATATTATGCCCCTATGTGCCATCTGAATTCTTGACATTCATAATCCACAAACATCATTAAATAGTTGAAATAGGGAGCTCGATTGTGGAACAGTTTGTTATGGAGCAAAGGACCAGAATTTAATTTGGTACCAAAAATGGGACCTACATCCTGGGCATTGACAATGGACCAGATAGTGAGGCAAATATTGAAGGGAATGTTAGAGAATACTAGAAGATGAGGGAGGAAATTGTTATGGGAAGCTGGAAACAAGATGCTCTTGTTGTCTATGAGCAAAAAGTTTAGGTAACCCCGTTCCCTGTGATGATGTGTAAAATAGGAACTATTCCTAATTAAATGGTGAATTTCCAAGAAGAATATGGAAAGAACTGAACAATATATTTTATCTGTGTTGGCTCAAATATAAATAGCAAGAAATGAGATAACAAAAAAAAGGATTCAGTTCTAAAGCCGTATTTATAGGTACCATAAAATAGCCAGGATTTGCTGAGTTATTTTTTAAAAATAACAAAAAGGCAAATCAAATAAAAACAAAAAACTCAGTGGTAAAAGGTCATTGGGAACAAATAAAATACAGGATACTCTAAGGATAAATACAAAGTCAATGATATTATTGTATAAATCTTTTATATAACTTCAGAAATATATAAGATAGTACCACACAGACCATTTCAAATTTTTGCAAAAGTCCTCTTTATGGTTTTAATGGTGTTTTTCAGAAATCATCTGTAAGACTGTAGAGGACACTCCCCAGAAATCTGCCAAGGAACCAAAGAAAAGAAAGCCTTATACTGAGAAGATTTGTTGGTGTATTTTGTCTAATGGAGTAAATTATAAATTGATACACAAGAATCCCAGAAAAAAATTAAGGGAAAAAATTAAAAGAAACAGACAGTATAAAGAGTCTTTTAGTTTAATAAGCAGAAAGTTGGCTGAAGGAACATTCAGTCACAAACATGGATCGTATGTATATGGTAAAACATTGATGTATTAGGCTAGACAAAAGCCACAGAGGGCAAAACCATCAGTCAAAGATAACAATTAACAAGGAATAGCACAGAATCCTAATCAAGAAGTGGCAAAAGTGCCTGACTGGATTTTAGAAACTTTTTATTGTCTGGTCATTTTCATTTTGTAGCCTAGTGAATGGAAATGATGACAGTGGATGTCTTGTGCATATTCCACTATAGAATTGTGTGTGTGTGTGAGTGTGTGTGTGTGTGTGTGTGTGTGTGTGAGAGAAAGAGAGAGTTTGTGTGTTTTAGAAGGTACATAACCTTCTGTCTCTTTAGTTTACAGATTTTTTAATTAATAGAAACTGTAGCATAGGTGTCAAATACAAGGGGCTTCATCTGTTTGTGAACCAGATTTTGACGCCAGCTAATGCATAATAAAATAAAAATTGAGAGCCTTAGGGAAAAGCAGTAGGTATTTTCTAAGTTGGAGAAATGTAAATTGCTGTGACCAGAAACCAGACTGTGGTCATCTGTAACTTCAAAAGATAGCTATGACAATATTGCCCATGTTCATATACAGTGTGAATTTAATACTTTTTTTTCCAAAATGTCTTTGAATGTGGCCAAAGTTACTTTTTGCAATTTGCAAGTCTCGATCCAAAGAGATGATCACCTTCATTGGAACCCTCATGCTTGAATCTCTAGCTGTAATGTGGGCAGTCCAACTGGCCTAGGGCAGTCACACAGTAAGAAAACCAGGCCTCATGCCAAGCTGTAGCACTTGCACTATCATTACCCCATAGTTCTACCCCTTAATTCATTCCAGCCCAGGCATCACACCTGTCAGTGCAAGAGCCTTACCACGACCCAATGTCCAATTATCAAGTTTTGACCAATCTTCAATGCTTTTGAGCAGAAGCCCAGATATCGTGATGCAAGGACAAACATTGTGCAATATCCAAGTGGCTGTCCTCCAGAAAGTGAGAATAGAATAAGAAATTTTTCTCTAAGTCATTAAGTTCTGACTCAACTTGTTACACACACTTTTCACCAGGACAATGTATTTTAAAGAAAACTTCATTACAAAATACTGGAGCCCAGCAGGTCGAGGGTGTGCTGGATGAACCCACATCCTTAGTACATTACAAACTAATTCAATAACTATATAAGAGTATATAGATAAAATGATCCTTCCACATACCTCGAGCTAAGAGTGGTTGCTTGGTAAAAGTAACTTCTATTTTAAGCTAAATATACATTCTTTTAGATGACTTATGTATTTACATAATTTGCAGATATTTGCTTTTAAAACAGTTTATGGAATTCTGTTCATATTGTTCAAAACTTAGCAGGTTTTCTTAAAATTCTTAATTTTTCAGCATATGTAAATATATATTATTTTTTAACAACTGAATGCAGAGCTGTGGTATGATGTTTGCAGATTTTAGCAGTTTTTTTCCTTCTGAACCTTTTCTCATATTAAAATAATTAGAATAATAAAATTATCATGTATTAATTTCTTGGTATAAAATAAATTCAATCTGAAATATAATAATATTATTTTCACCGTTTTAATCTGATTTTAAAAGAAATTACATTTAAAACATTTGCATGAGCCCTAGGTACTCTGCTTACTGAGCTTAATGCAGAAGATGGCTCTGATAAACAGAGTTCTATATTGTCGATATTTGACATTTATTTAATTTTTTGTAATGGAAGACATTTTCCTTCTTTCTTTCTTTCTTTCTTTCTTTCTTTCTTTCTTTCTTTCTTTCTTTCTTTTTGTGTTATATCCTCACTCTGTCGCCCAGACTGGATTGCAGTGGCATGCTCCTGGCCACCGCAGC
>CAUYQG010038480.1:0-27845 GCA_963574415.1 Tarsius wallacei | reverse complement strand
TTTTAGAAATTTATAGATATAGGTTTTAGGAAATAGTTTATATAGATTGAAGAAAATTTAAGTAACCATTTTATTGTAGAAGTGTGGTTAGTTTAGTTTGATTCAGGGGGGCCAGTGAAGTTTGAATTAGGCCAGCTGGTGTTAGGAGAGTGTAACCATAGCAGCAATTATTTTAATAGAAACAAGTTTGAATTAGCATAGAATAGTAAAAGGTAATATATCATTATGTTGGTTTCGGGTGTAAGCATTGAACGATGTTATTTTAAGATTATGTAGCTGTAAACAATTAAGGGTACATGGAAAGTGGATAAGAAACTAAAAGACAATTTGTGGTTGTTCTTCCTCATGTTCTTCTTCATGTTTGAAAAATACATCTGCCTGAGAGTGGGGGTTGTCCTGTGTGCACCTGGAGCTGTTCATATGAAAGGTACATGCTACCTTTTGTGTCCTGTGATGATGACTTTGCAGAGTGTGGGGATAAAAGCCCTTGGATAACACTCAACAAACGGCTTCCACTCAATATTGAACAGTAGTCCAGTCCCTTTCTTTCCCCCGTCTAGTCTCCTACTCCGTCTTACCTCCAGGAATCTCTGGCCCTCCTGGAGCTGGACTCCTACAGTAGTAGAATCCTATATTTGCTTTTTGAAATCTTTTTGAACACTTTACCTTCAAAGATTTTTTAACAGAGCTACTCCAAAATATCATATTCATCTTATAGAAATTTGCTATTTCTCTCATTTGTTCTTTATTATTCTTTTTTCATTCCTTATGAACTCCAAGTTTATTATCTGTCTTGCAGAGTTATTCTCTTAGAGCTACCTACAAATTAGGTAAACACTACAAACTTTATATATATATTCTTGCTATTCACATGAAAAACAAACAAACAAAATCTACTCTTTTAGTAGCATAAACTATTAACAGGCAGAAACTATGACTTGGCCATACTCTATGTTAATATAATTTTAATATGTTTTTCATCATCAATAATTTTATATAATAATTTTGAAATTTGATTTAGATATCATATGGAGACAAACCTCTAAATCAAAATTTGAATCATTGTTTATTCAAAGTTAAACACATTTAGTAACTAATTGGCGAATCTTCCCTCCCTTTTTGACTTTAAACTAATACTAATTAGCTCTCATGGAGGTTATAGAAAATAATTGTTAGAATAATGTATTACTCCTATGGGTTGAATTTAATAATAAGATATTTTTAATCCTTTCCATAAATCTAATAGGTAATACTTATTAAAAACGAATCAAATATATTCTTGTCTTAGTGTGATGAAATGTAGATGGATGTTGGGAAATTGATTTCTCTCACACCCACATATATACTCATAAGGAATTATACACAGTTTGCACTTATGCCAATTACTCATCTGTGAATTGGAGAATTAGCTGGGGATTAGAAAATACCTCTCATACTGAAATCTGAAAGCATATTAATGGTAAATGTAATTTCTGACTGAAATACATGTGTTTTTCAAATAATATTTTATTAGGGCAATAGTTAGGATGTTCATCATTTATAGTTTCATCTTAACTTTTAGGTTTAATTTTTCTTGTCATCTCTGAGATCATTACAGACATAAAAAAGTAAATATATATATTTTAGTTTTGTGTTTATCAGAGTTTGTTGTCCAGTGAACTACATGCAGGTATAGACATAAGTAATTGAATTTCCATGGGAAGTATGAGGAAAGTTATGCCAAAAAAATGTAATTTCCAAGTAATTGCCATGTTATTCCAGTGGGAAAACAGTTACACTAAATATGGATTTATTTCTTTCCAGAGTAATGTTATATTCATATTCTTATTAGCTTTTCTTATTTAGTTCTCTTGAATCAAAGAAATTCCAATTGTGTTATCATGTGAATGCAACATAATACAGCAATTCCTTTTTATTAAACTCAGCCTAGAGAGTGGCTTATGGAGCCTAGCAACAAGAAATAAAGGAAGAATTAACCAGAAGCTTTTCTGTCATTGAATTTTGTGAGCCAAGTGTTCATTTCAGTTCACTCTGGGGAAACCAATAATATATTTAATTTCTTGCAATAAGAAACACTTGGTGCTTAAAAACCAACTTGGTGCTTAAACTAAAAGGCATTATAAATGAAAAGGAAAAATATCCAAGAGACTACACATTGTATAAGTAATATCATTTTAATAAGTAATTCAATGTTCAGTCATACTCCCAAAAATGGCTAAGAGAAATATTTTTTTTAGTGCATAAACACTGTGGATGGCTTATATTTTAGTGTTGATATTGTATTCTTGAAAATCATTCAATCATTTCTTTTTCTTTAATATTCAGGTAAAAAAATGCCAAAATTAAAACAAACCATGATTTTGCTTCTGGAATTCATACCATTTAATTTTCTTCCTTGAAATATGCTTATTTTGTAACTTGTCTTTCTGTTTCTAACCTTAATACTGTAGTTTATTATCAAAAATTTCCCAGCATGATCTTTGAGAACAAAATTAGATCATATGACTCTTTATATTAAAGATGTTTAAAAAGCATTCCCATCACCTGAGGATTAAAACTCTAAACTTGATGAAGCCAGAACTCCCAGACATGACCCGTATTTACTTCTCCGATCTTTAATCTAATGATTTTCCACTTGGTTCCCAACACTTAATTACCCTTCTTTGTATTATTCGCATATGTATGCTACAGAATTATTCCTTTCTGCTTGCTTTTCCTATTCTTGGAAGCTTCTTTCATGTCTTGGAATATTTATTTCTATCAGATGGGTTCCAGCATATAAATCAACCCAGAAAAACCTTTCATCCTCTCAGTTACTCATGTTACTATTTTGTTTTTATAACAGTGTATATCACAATACAAAAATACATTATTTATATTTACTTATTTTCTTCTTCTGCAATGTTAGCTCTAAAGAACGAATGGACCAGAATGAGAAGGTGTTTTCTGAAGCTGAGTCAGAGCTCCTGTTGGTGTAGTAATTGGTCAGAAAAGCAAAAGTACTTAGCGTAAGAAAAATTACATACTTAGTTAAATGCTTTCATCAATATATATGAAAAGAGTCACCTAACTTCAGATAATGAGGGGGAAAAGAGTAATTGAACTAGAAAAAATAATATCCAAAGACTTTGAAAGCGATTGGAAGTAAAATCGTCAACATTAATGTTTCTACAGAGTGAAGATCTACTCTATGAGACATTCAAAGACTATTGGTCATCACAGTGTATTCATTTTTGTGTAAGATATTGCAGGATTATGAAAACATACTTGATGTGGCAATGAAATATTGACTGACTTAGATCATAGAGAAATACATTAAAGTAGTTTGCCTGTGGTCATTTCTCTCTGAATTACGAAAGTGACAAATATTCCCCAAAAAAGGAAACAATAACTATAGTCTAATCTTCTTGTAAATATACTAGAAAATTGACCTTAGTAAGTAGACTAATGATATTTTCTAGAAGGTAAGTCCTTATTTATGAAATACTCTTACTACAATTCTTTGTTTAAAATTGTTTATGGTTTACGAGCATAGATTTATGAGGTATGTCTCTCTGAAAAGTATAGTAATCTAGGTGACTAGGGTATTAAACTGAGATGTTTCATAACCTAAATGCTCCCCACTTTGTGACGTGACCTAAAAACTCTCCTCAGATAATTCATCTGTTACTGTGGGTCATCATGGGTGTGTCTAATAAGTAAAGGATGGATCCACACAGGATGTCACAGATTTCCCTTTCTCTGCCTGGCTTTCTTGATTGCTTTTATCCTCAAATTTAATAAGTAAAGTTTAGCACAGGGTGAGATCTCCGTGATTTGGGTTTGATTATTTGTCCGAACAGAGACTTGTCACAAAAGATCTCTTTAAGCCTATGTAATCAAGTTTAGTACCCGGTTGGTAACATTTTAAGTTAATGTTGTTCATACTTTATACATTATTAAATCAACATGCAGTTAAAAATTAAGGCACTAATTACATATTGAATTTTATATACATGTTGGGATTTTAAATATATTATGTTATCATAAAATTATTTGAAGTATGAATTATTATTTCCATTATAAAGTTGAATCAAGTGAAGTTCAGTTAACTCATCAACTTACTTAAGCCAGAAAAAAAGGCTAGAAGCATAAATTAGTCACATTTTATTTCAAAAATCTATGCTCAAAATGTAATTGTATATGGATAATTCTTTCCGTGGGTAAAATAAATGAAGTTGAAATTATTTCATAGAATTAAGACTCATAGCTGTTAAAATTGTCAAAGTTTCCTTTAATTATATTTTTATGATTTGTGTAATTAAAACTTGGCAGAAGAAATTAAATCTGTTCAAACTACTTTATCTCTCATTGCTATCAAATCAAATATACATAGTGAAAGTGATTTTAAAAATGTGTTAAAGATTGTTAAGACATCAATAGCAAAATCAAATAACTTCAGTTTGGTATTAAGTACTCATGGCCACTATTTCACTCAGTTCTATGTCTATGTCCTGGTAATAAAGGAAGAGAAAGAGGATTTAAGTATGACAGAAAGCTTGAATTTTGGCTAAACTTAGTAATTAAGACATTCAGAATAATATGTATTTTTAAAAGGACTAAATGAACAAATCTAAAGTATTTTATATAATAGTTATAAAAATCTCATTTAGTCCTTCATAAATACTCAAAATTCTTAGAAGGGAAAAGTAATATGTATAAATTCATAGATAATGAGATTTTTTTTGAAATAGAAAGAAATTTTTCCTCATCTCAGTATAAATTTATATTTTTATCAACATACACTGTTCTGTTCTAGGTAAACAAACAAACAAACAAACAAAAAACTAAAATACTTACCTGAAAACTAAACAGAGCTAATAGCAGGGAACTCTTTTTAAAAAGAATGTAAAATGAAATTTAATGTTTTACTTCTTGCAGGATTCATCAGCAACAAGAATGATAACATGGAATGGTTTATCTTCATAGGAAAAGTCTCAGTAAGAAGTACACTGTTGTAAAAAAATGTTTGAAGATGTTTTCGGACTGATTTATTTTTGATGAATTCATACAGCTAGACTCTTAATTCTTTATTTTCTCTGCATAGATATAGACCTTCGAACTGTCCTACTTCCCTTGAGGATTTTCATACTTGTGTGTACTCCTTTGTACTTAATTCTGTAAAAACTCTCAATTCTGGAGCTTATGAGGCAGTGCTTATCTATGCAGAACCATAAGTAACATGAATATGGCCTAGAGAAACTATAAAATTGAGTAAAGTCTTCATGACAGCAACATTAAAATCACATGAAATAAATATTTGCTGACCTAGTTCCTCATTGGTCTAAGGCTTTTAGAGTAAATTCTCAGCATTACAAAAATGTACAACAAAAATTATATGTGTGTGTATGTGTGTATGTGTGTGTGTGTGGTGTATGTATGTATTTCAGAGCATGATATAGTTTAGAAAAAATAAGAACTGGACTGGAAACCCAGTTTTACAGTTTTCTTATTTGTTTAAATTTGTTTTCATTTGATAAATTGAAATGGCAAAACTGCAAGCAAAATATGTAATGTGAAGCTAATGAAATATAATGTATCTGTAAGAAATGAAATGATGTCACTATTAAACCTGCAATTAACTATTAAAATACTAAAATATTGCTATTTAGGAGGGTGAAAAAATGTTTTACACATTTATAATCTCAAGTAGTTTTCTTCTCTGTATCAGGAATGTTGAGTACACTGGGTATCCCTTATACTTTAAGTTATAAAAAAATGAGGATTACTGAGACCTTTAAGCACAGCATAATGGAAATTTTGTTACTAAAACATTTATCTTTAAGGCAATTTTGAAGCAGAATGTTAATCTTTAAATTTCACTTACTTCACTTATTTATAAATTCCAAATGCTACTTAGTCTTTAAATCAGGTGTAATTTAAAACATTGTTTTATCAAAGTTCTTTTTTGTTTAGATATATTGGTTTATATATCATAATTATAGTATATTGCAAACCCTAGGCATTGGTGATTATTTTTTGTGTGAACAAATTATAATCTACATAACAAAGTCATAAGTGTGTTTCATTCCAGGAAAACTATCAATTCCCAAGTGCAGGTCAATGTACCTCAGAATAGAAGTAGATGCTTGGAATCATGCTTTCAAGTTGCCCAGAGCATTTTTTCATAAATTTTAAGTTTTCAGTTTCCTTGTTTGGCTTTTGGTATACAGAATTTGCCCAAAGCAAAGATTGCATTCCAGAACTCTTAGAATTTTGAATTCTCTTTATTTTTCAATTGCTAGAAATACGTATTAAATCAGTGTGCAACCCAGGCTCAGTGGCTCAGCCTGTAATCCCAGAACTATGGGAGGCCGAGGCAAATGGATTGCCTGAGCCAGCAGATTCAAGACCAGCCCAGGCAATTTGGCGAGATCTCATCTGTACAATAAAATTTTAAAAATAGCCGGGTGTGGTAGCGTTGCGCCTGTAGTTCCAGCCACTTGGGAAGCTGAGGCGGAAGGATCGCCGGAGCCTAGCAGGTCGACGCTGGGGTGGCCGTAAGCGTGCATGCCACTGCACTCCAGCCTGGGTGAAGGAGTGGGACTCCAACTCAAAAAAAAAAAAAAATCAGTGTGCTATTATTTTGTCAGTTATTTTTCTCAGAGTGTTCTAAACTTTAAACAATGATAGCTAGATGTTTAATTATCCTTTTCATTGAATATAATTTTTTTCTTTTATAAAAATTACTGCACATACTGGGGCCAGTGATCTAATATCTACTTCATAAAACAAATACAATGCTATAAAACTTTATATTTCACTTAATAAGCATCTATTGTTTTATTATACATTTCATAAAGACTTTGTGAGAAAAATAAATGTAATGAAAATGACTTTATTGGAAATAACATAAACTAGTTAATCAGAAATAGGTAAACATGAGTAAATTATTATTTATTTATTTGTTTGTTTATTTATTTTTAGCAATGGGTTCTTGCTGCATTGACCAGATTGGAGTATAGTTGCTGTTATGAAACATGATCATAGCGTGCTACAGCCTTGAACTCCTGGGGTCAATATCCTCCTTTGTCAGCTTCCTTAGAAGCTGGGACCACAGGCAGGCTGTGCCTGGCCTTTTCTTAAATTATTAATACATTAATTTCCTTATCTGTAAAATTTAATTTAAAAAGTTGTGAAGATTAAATGAAAAAATTTACAAATGATTCTGAGCAAAATACTTGCCATTCAGAAAATAGAAACTGAATTTTAGATTTTTATTATATTACATTAATCATATATTTCACTATATTACTTTTTATTAATAATATGCATATGAAAATTGTTGTGTATTACTTCTTTTTAACAAGATAAATTGTATGTCTCTTCTGGTTCAAAAACGATTTTGCTAAACACACTAAAGGCAAGTGCTAAAAGTGAAAGAATTCTCAGTCCTTTGACCCCAAATGAAAAAAATTATTCTGCCATTTTACTTAACTATTACTTAGCTTTCCTCCCAGAGACAGAGGAAATATCTTTTTAGTTATTTTTCTGCACATACCTAAACCCTTGTTGTATTACCAAGTTTAGATTTGGGGTAGGGGGCTAAGTCAAAAAATATAGCAAATTTTTGCAGAGATCTGATATGCCATTGGCAAGAATGCAGGATTTTGACAAAAAATTAATGAATTGCACTTGCTTCTGATTAAATTACTATATAGTGGTTATATCTCACAGAAATGTTACAGCATACAGAGAATTAATGAGACAGGATTAGGCATAATTTAATTTCTAAGACAAACATCATAAAAGTACTTAAAATATCACTATCCTTAGGACTTTGACCAGTCCCTGGACTGGGCTGCAGCTTGCAAAAGAAAAAATAAACAGCTTCCACCAGGTCTCTGAATGTCTAAAACTAAAAAGATCCAGAAAAGTAATACACTTAAAAACTAATTTAACAAGGAAGGTGAAAGACATGTACATATCAAAATATAAAAACATTAATTAAGTAAATTGAAGAAAACACTAATCAATGGGAAGACATCTCCATAAACTGGAATAATTAATATTGTTAAAATTTTCATACTACACAAAATAGTCCACAGATTCAATGCAGTCCCAATCAACGTTCCTTTGATATTTTTCACAAAAAATATAAAAAACAATTTTAAAATATGTTTGGAATTACAAAAGACCCTGAATAGACAAAGCAATCTTGTGCAAAAAGAACAAAACTGGAGGCATCATATTATGTAATTTGAAAATTAACTACAAAGCTATAATAATCAAAACAGAATGGTACTTAAATAAAAATAGACATAGAGACCAATAGAACAGAAAAGTACATAAATAAATTCACACATTTGCAGTCAATTGATTTTTTATCATGGTGCCAAGAAAAAACAATGGAGAAAAGACAGTCTCTTCAATCAATGGTGTTGAAAAACTGTGATATCCACATGCAGAAGAATGAAATTCTGCCCTTGTCTTACATCATATACAAAAACCAACCGTAAATGCATTAAAGATTTCAATGTAAGACACAAAACTATGAAACTCCTAGAAGAAAACATTGAGGAAACACTCCAGGACATTGATCTAGGCAATAATCTTTGAATAGAGCTCTAAAAGCAAAGATAACTAAAAATAAAAATAGGCAAATAGAATGGCATCAAATTAAAAGTTTCTGTATAACAAAGAAAACAATTGACAAAACAATGAGGCAATTCATAAAATGGGAGAAAATATTTGCAAATCATACATCTGATAAGGGGTTAATACCCAAAGTATATAAAACAATTCAACTCAATAGTAAGAAAACACCCCTATTATAAATGGGCAAAGGACTTGAAAAGACATTTCTCGAAAGAAGACATACAAATGGCCAACAGGCACATGAAAATATATTCAGCATCACTAGTTATTAGGAAAATGCAAATCAAAACCACAATGAGATATCACCTCACACCTGTTAGAAGGGCTTTTATCAAAAAGATGAACAAGCAATATCACCTCTGATCAAAAAAAAATTAGAAAAGAAAAAATACAAGATTACATTAAGAGAATGTGGAGAAATAGGAATTTTTACATGGTTGGTGAGAACATAAATCAGTATAACCATTATAGAAAATATGTATATTCCTTAAAAAATTGAAAACAAAGCTACCATATGATCCAGAAATAACATTACTGGGTTTATATTTTAAGGGAATAAAATCAGTTTGTGAAAGAAATACAGCCATTCCCATATTCATTATAGCAGAAGTCCCCAACCCTTGGGGGCAATGGACCATGGCCTGTTAGGAACCAGGACACACAGCAGGAGGTGAGCAGTGGGTGAGCAAGTAAAGCTTCATCTGTATTTATAGCCTGTCCCCATAGCTGACATTACCACCTGAGCTCCATCTTCTATCAAATCAGCTGAGACATTAGATTCCATAGAAGTGTGAATCCTATTGTGAACATAAGAGGGCTCTAGATTGCATGCTCCTTCTGAGAATCTAATGCCTGATGATCTGAGGTGAAGCTCAAGTGGTGATGCTAGCGCTGGGGAGTGGCTGCAAATACAGACTAATAGTAGTATTGAGGCTTGACTACACAGAGACCATAAATATCAATTGCTTGCAGACAAATATCAAAACCCTATCAGTGAATGGCAAGTGAGTTTATGTACCTCAATAGTACAGCTGCATCTAGTGGCAGGCTTTAAGTCAGAATCTGATACTTATTTTAGTGCAACTTGGGGCCCACCCATTATTTTATTTACTATTTTCATCTGTGCCTCTTTTTTTTATGGTGAATTGTATAATTATTTCATTATATATTACAATGTAATAATAATAAAAATAAAGTGCACAATAAATGTTATGAACCTGAATCATTCTGAAACCATTCCCTCACAACGGTCTGTGAAAAACTGTCTTCCACGAAATGGATAACTGACACCAAAAATGTTGGGGACCTCTGCATTACAGCATTTTCCGCAAAAGCCAAGATACCTAATCAAAATTAGTGTCCACCAACAAATAAATGGATTAAAAACGTGGTATATAGACACAATGGCATATTACTGAGTCTTTAAAAAATAGGATATTCTGTCATTTGGAACAACATGGAGGAATCTGGAGACACATGCTAAGGGAAATAAGCCAGGCACAGAAAAGACAAACACCACATGATCTTACTTTTATGAGGGGAGAAAAAAAGTTGAGCTCCTAGAAGGAGAGAGTAAGGTATAAAGTTTCAGTTAGACAAGTGGAATGGAGTTTGAGATTTATTTCATGGAAGAGTGACAACAGTCAATAATAATCTTCCTTCTTTTCTCCCTCCCTCCCTCCCTCCCTTCCTTCCTTCCTTGCGAATTGGAGTCGACCTGCTGAGTTTCTGCAATCCTTTGGCCCCAGCCTTCCAAGTAGCCAGAACAGCAGGCGCGTGCTACCACGCCCAGCTATTTTTTATTTATTGTAGAGGCGAGGTCTCGCCAAGTTGCCCGGACTGGTCTCAAACCCAGGGGCTCAGGCAATCCACTCGCCTTGGCCTCCCAAAGTGCTAGGATTACAGGCTCAGCCACCGAGCCTGGCCTAATAATGTATATTTCAAAATAACAAGAGAGTAATTTTCAAATGTTTCATCATAAAAAAATGATAGGTCATTGAAATTAGCTTGATTTAATCTTGATACAGTCATTTCACAATGTATACATATATTAAAATACCACATTGTGCCCCACAAATGTATGTGCTTATGATTTGTCAATGAAACATATTAGTAACACAAAATTAGAAAGAGGATTTCTATACTTTAATATTTCAAGTTTTTAAAGAGGAAGTAGATTTTATTTAGGAGCTTAAACAATAGTAACTGAATAACTGGATCAAGTTGATGACATTTAATCCTCCAATCTTTTAACATGACTGGCATTTTACCAGGAGTTATTCAGTTATGATTGACTCACTGTATATCCCAATTCAGACATTATATATTCCATGTTGGACAATATTGATGGGCATAATTTAAGATGAAAAATAAAATCAAGAGTAAATCTTGGGAAAAATAAAAAAAATTGTTAATTTATTGTTTTATCACAAACAGATTTACATACTTCCAGGAACAATATTATAATATCAATATGTCAAGTCTCTTTCAATTATCTATATTAAAGGATTTTTTTTAAGTGAATTTACCTAAAAATGATTTTATCATTTTTAACAAAAACAAATCTAATCCCAATCTAAAGGCAGTCTATAGCACAACTATATAAAATCCAGATCAACAAAATTTAATAAGATTTGTTTTACATCTGTTTGGTTTATGAATTTATATGCACAATAACCTGAATCCATTTCTCTAGCCATATTTGGGATGAAGCGCTACTATGAATATTTAATTTATAACTCTTTCTACTATATGCATTGAATGAATACACAGATACCTTTTATAAAATTATAGAAAATATAGAAAAATGTAATGCGGAAAATTAAAAACCCAAATATATTTGTATATTCAATTAAAAATTATAGTTTTTTTTTCTGGTTTAACAGAGCAGCCTTCTGTTTCTAGAATAAGATGAAGGGCAGGGAGTGATGGGCAGGTGAATCTCACAGATAGGTTTCATATTTGATTAACATAAAAATCAGTAAAAGGAGTTAATAGCCACATCCATCTTCTTGCAATTTTCCCATCAAAACATACTTTTGCATATTTATTCTTCTCTCAAATTTGCTCTTGCTGATCTAAAAGCTCTTTCTACAAATTTGTGGATGAATCATCCCTATTTTCTCATTTTCAATATAACTCTATGATTTTCACTTAGATGACTTTATTTACCTTCAAATCTGTGTTATCCAAAATCTGAAACATCAGATAATGACAAATGTTACACAAATAAAAAACAATAGCATGTGTTTATATCCACTTGTATTATAAAAATAATTTATGCCTATCTAATCTGTTATCATGGTTACTATCTTTTCAGGTAAGGCTCCAAGTTGATTTTTCTTAATGTGTGAATAAGAGTGCGGATATACTCCTATATAGCAGATAACTCACTAATGTTTGATATCATGATTGTGATATTCCTCTATGTTCCTAAACGATGTATTACTCTAATGTAATTATTCTCCAGTGAAATGTAGATTTCTTAAAGCAGATAGAGTATCTTACTCATTTCATTCACAATTCCTGCTATATCTTGGGCTTTCAATAATCTTTAGTAAATAAATAAATGAATAATGGATGCACTAATGAATGAACTCTACCTCTGGTCAACAGTCAGTTCAGTGCAATTGCCACATTATGTGTCTCCATAGATGATACTATTAAAGACAAACTTTCTTAATTTTTTTCCTTTAATTATTTAAATTTAGCCATGGTTTTGAGTGCCAGAAGTTTTTAAATACTGTATAGTATGGTATGGAAACACCTATATAACTGCTTTTGAATCTGAAAGAATATTGTGTTTCTTGAGCAGAAATGAAAAACAGATTTTTTTTTAATGTGTAGGGCTAATATGTATTTAAACGTTCTGAGTGATTTCTTCATTACTCCTGTGCTTGGATAAATCTTTAGTTTTGGCACTAAAGTCAGTAACTTTGCTTTTTAACTAAATACAGATCTTGAGCTGTTAATTCACATGGTGTATTTTTGTTTAACTGACCTTGATACTGTCAGATTAACACACCAAAGATTTCACTTCTCAACATTAAACTTCTCACATAGTACTTCTCCCTATATTTGGAAAACGATGATACATTTTAAGTGTGGATAATAAGATCTGATAATGGCCAGGAGTGGTGGTTCATGCCTGTAATCCCAGTACTTGGGAGGCAAAGACTAGAGGATTGCCTGAGCCCAGGTTTCAAGACCAGCCTGGGCAACTTGGTGAGACCTCGTCTTTACAATAAGTAAAAAAAAAACAAAAAACTATCCGGGCATGTTGGCAGGCACCTATAATTCTGCTACTTGGAGGGCTGAGGCAGAAGGATCACCTAGGTCCAGCAGGTGAAGGCTGTGGTGGCCATGAGTATGCCACTGCATTCCAGCCTGGGTGAGTGAGACTCCAACTCAAAAGATCTGACAAATTTTCAAACTCCCACAAGTAACTTGTCTCCATACAAGTTTATTCAAAATACATTGTCTATTTCAGAACAAGAGTTTGTTTTCAACATGGTATTAATTAATATAAAAAGACTATTTCTTACTAAGGTAACTGCCATCTGCTTGCTTATACACTACATGCTCTTTCTTATATTTTATATTATGTAATTACATTTGACCCAAGCTTATATATGCAAAGTGTAATACACTTTCACCCGGTTACCTCTTCTTCACTCTTTTTCCTATACTTGACATTTTGGCATAAATATAAAATTAAATCTAATTAAAAATTTTACAATTTATTTGAGTCAAATGATTGCAAGTTGTATAATGAAAGTTCATTTACAGAGAAAAAAATAGCTAGGTAACATCCAACTAATTGTTACTTTTTATTTTTTAATAAAAAAGAAAGTTAAATTATATGTAACTGTGCTACATATTAAATATTTTTTATTCTTCATTATTATTATTAAAATGAGGCCAAACGTAATAGTTTTGTGGCAATTAGTAGATATATAGTCAGTAATTAAGAAAACTACAAGCTATTTATTTATTTGTTTGTTTACTTATTTAGCGTTGGGGTCTCACTCTGTTGCCCAGGTTCAACTGCAGTGGCATGATCACAGCTCACAGCAACCTCCAACTCCTGGGTTCAAGCAATCCCCCTACCTCAACCTCCCAAGTTGTTGAGACTGCAGGCATGCTTCACTACACCTGCTTAAGTGTTTAATTTTTTGCAGCAATGAGGTCTTGCTACGTTGCCCAGGCTGCTCTCAAACTCCCGGTCTCAAGCAATTCTCCCACCTCAGTCTTCCTAAGTGCTGGGAATACAGGCATGAGCCACCACATCCAGTTATAGGTTATTATAGGAATACAAATATAGTATTTTATGATAAAGTATTTTTATATATTTTAAATACATATATAGCATTTTATATTAATCATTATATAACAATATACAATTTTATATGAAATATATAAATTCATAAGACACTTAACTAGTAGTGATTGAATACATAATCAGAATCAAAAGAAAAGTTTGAGGATATGTTTGGTTATTCAAAAACAACCCAAGTACCCATAGCACTAATGGACTTGTCTTTAGCACTATTTTGGTTTTGCAGTGTCTAACTCCCTTCCTATGTTAAGAACTATTTCTATCCCTGTTGGAGATGGGATCTACTTGCTAAACACAGATGTTGAAATTGCCAGATATTTATCTACCTTCCCATTCTTATACTCGAGGCCTAGGCGCATAACCTCATTCCTGCCTACAGAGTACATTGTCCGTGTTAGTACCTGGTGATGCAAAGAACATAGGAATATTAACTCTGCAAAAAGGAAGTAGCAGTTACACAGATATTGAAATCTATACTGCCAACAATCTCCTGTTCTTGCAATGTTGGCAGCCATGGCAGTGCCTCGAGTTTAGCATAGATCAGCAATTACTTCAAGGGACAGATTATGAGGTGTCATTTTGATTGAGACTCTAGCTGTTTTGCACCTGATATTGGTTCTTCAGTAATGAGATACTTAAATTCCTCTTCCTTTTCATTGGCCAGAATCTCCTTGCAGTTGCAACCTCAAGTCTATAGACAGCAGACCACATTTTTTCAATGGATAAAGTCTGATTTCATACTAATTTGGAAATTGTACTTTATTTCTGTTTGTTATACAGTATATGCAATGCCTGTGTTAGCTATTTACACAAATCAGTTAAATTTGTTTTTATTTTCCTTAAAGCTCATTGTTTATGACAAAATTAGACCAAATACTTCCACATTATGTTATAAAAATATGCACGTACATAAAAACATATACATTTGAAATGCATCTCTTTGGACTTTTGAACTGCAATCATATTTTAAGTAAATAGCTCACAAACCAAGTTAAATCAACATTTTTAGATTATAATCTCTCCTCAAAACATTTGGTACAATTCACTTGGAGCAATTTACATGTCTTTTTTACCTGAAGAGATAATGTATCCTGTCACTGGTAAGTTAGAATATGAAATGAAAAAGGCAATTACCTAATCAACTATTGTTGATTTGAAGATTTAGACAGTAGCTTTGAAAACAAGCATACTTAAAAAAATATTGCATTATATTTACTTTATTAAATCAATATCCTAGTTTTTATTTTAGTAGTTAGTAACCTCTTAAGGACCTAAGATTAAACATTTTTATATGAAGCAAGCGTGTTTGTTATAAATAAAAAAATAAAAAACAATTTGATAAATGATTTTAATAAGGAAAGTAATTTCAAGGTTAGAGTTATATTCAAAGGGGGAAAGAATGTTAATACAATCATTCAAAATAAGATTTTATATACTTTATAAAATGTAAGGGAGACAGAAATTTAAATGGATTAAAGGGAAATAAATGTCATCTATTACAACGTATTAAGTCATCTGGAAAACATGAAGCTACTTATTGATATTTCTGTTGGATATATGCTCTATGCATCCCCAATTTTCTTTGCATTCACTTTGGCAGAGATTTTCTACTTCCCTTTCTAGTCAGCCTCCTCCCTTCTTCACCTTTTTCTGTACTCTGAGAGGCTGACTTCTAAAGATTACCTAAACAGAATCTTTTGCCTTCTTTTTTCCAATTGTTTTGACCAATGAAAAACACCAGCAGTGGATCAAGTGAGCAAGAAGAGGATAAGGCCATGATATATACTCTCGACCTTCCTCTCTGAAAGTTCACCTTGGATGGCTGTATCCCTCTCCTGAAGGAGTCAACAGTTATCAGGTTCATACCTGGAATGCAACCCTTTTGGGCTTGGATAACTTTCCTCTCCCCTTGCTGTTTGAGCTTGAAGGTGAAAACAGTTTCTAGCTATTGCTAGCTCTGAGGTACTGCAATTTCACTAACTGGTTGCTATGAAATCTGCCCATGGTTTTATAAATAGTCCATCAAATTACTAATTTGAATGTGCTATATAATGATTGCCAAGACTCTGTCTGATTTGATACTATTGACGCCTAGGCAAATATCTTACCCTTTAAGTATGTTGGGAAAGAAGAACAGTTGAGATCCTTTGTTATATAGACTTAGGTAATTTAATCCAAAGCACTTTATATGACATTGCTACTCTTAGTATTATTTTATCATTATTATGAAATTAGCAAGTTTTATTTTTAATGGTAAATTTCATCAACATATAATAAGTAATTAATAACAATACGTTAAAAAAACTTCTAACAATAGAAAAAGAGGTAACTTTTTTCAATTTATCTGTTAGCTAGTATTATCATGGTACCAAAACCAGAAAAAAAAATCAGAAGATTATGGACCAATATTCCATTCAAATATAGGCATATAAATCATCAAAGATACTAGCAAATAGAATCCAGAAACATGTAAAAATGTTTACATACCATGATTAAGCAAGATTTTTTCGTAAAATTTAAGGTAATGCTGATTTAATACCAAAATCTCAATCAATTTATTCTACACTATTACTTCAATATAGAGAAAAATAATTATTTCAATGGGTACAGAAAAACACTTCATACATCCATTCTTGATAAAACACAACAAACTACAAATAGAAAGGAATGTATGAGACCTGGTAATAATCATCTATGAAATCCTATAACTAACATATGTAATGGTGAAAGGCTGAGGGTTTTATTTGTGAGTTTGACAACAAGACAAAAATTTTCAGGGCTATCATTCTCTTCAGCATTGTACTGAAGACATTAACCAAGAAAATTACACTAGAAAAATAAAAATAAATAAAATACTGCAGATTGAAAAAAGAAGTACTCTTTTATTGTACGTAATCTAATTTATATAAAAATGTATAGATTTGCCAAAAGATTACTTAAACAAATACACAAGTTTATCAATGTCATGATACAGTCAGCATACAAAATTAAATTGTATTTTTATATGGTAGCAATCAAGAATCTGAAAACTAAATTTATTTCATTTTTTAAAATGTATTTGTTTATTATAGAGTTGAGGAGTACAAGCAAGGATTTATTACGTAAGTAGATTGCCTACAGGTGAAGTTCGAGGTGGCCCTCACTCCCCCTGGTAGTGGACCAGGCACACTTTGTGTTGTCATGAGCCTCCCATACCCCTCTCTCCCTCCCTCTTCATGCAGTGCCCAGAGACTGCCCATCCCATCCTTGTGCTCATGTGACTAGTGTTCAGGGGCCACTTATGAGTGAGAACATATGATATTCAGTTATTTGTTTTTAGGATAGTTCACTTAGTATGATGGTCTCCAACTGAATGCAAGTTGCTATGAAGGCCATGATTTTGTTCATCTTTATGGCTGCATAGTACTCCATCATGTATATGTAACATATGTTCTGTATTCAGTCCACTTTTGATGGACAGCAGGGTGGGGTGGGTTCCATGTTTTTGCTATTGTGAATAGTGCAGTAGTAAACATGCGTGTGCAGGTGAATTTTTTGTAGAGCAATTTATGTTGAAATAGCTAATGAAATATGTAAAATAATTGCAATAACTTGCTTGACATAAGTAACTTCATTTTGTTAAAATCCTCCACCTTAGCTGTCTGCCTGACCTAAAAATGACCCCCGCATTGTATACGTATAATTGCTATAACGTTCCCATGACCACAGACCCACAGCTGCATTCCCCTGAGCTGATCATGCTGACCATTTTTGCTTGCCATTGAAAACTCTCTAGTCACAAGTTCCATGTAAGTGTATGCCTTGTTAACTGAAATCCAAGAGATTGCTCCTTTTGTTTTTAGTTCCTTGTACCCTCATTCCCTGATATGTAGCCCACTTGCAGTTTTTGCCTTTAAAAGCTTGTTGCAAACTTCACTTAAGTGTCAAGAGCTTTCTTGGCGTGAGCCTACTCTTGACTCAAGTGTTAATAAAGGGCTCATAATTTGGACTTGGCATGCTGGCATGTCTTCTTCTCTCACTTTGGTCATAACAGCATATTATGAATAAAATATCTTATTGACAGTTAATCAAAAGACTGCAGTGAATTTTTGAAAATCGCTTTTCATTTATGTTTAGATCCTTGATTATTTCTTCTAATGCAAATATGAGAAAGTTTGGCTTCTTCTAGGTTCTAATGTCTAATATGCAATACTCAGAAGAGTATAGTCTTAACACTGTAAGTAATTTCTTTAAGGAAAAAAAAAGAACAGGGTCAAGTTGAGCAAGCAAGCTGGCAACACAGTGGGTGAAGAGCTATTATTATCAGGGAGAAAGCCAAAATTATTGAGTGAATTAAAAAATGTCCTCTAGGAATTAAAACTAATCCAATAGCAAACAGTACAGCAACTGTAGTTTCTAGGTCAGGAAAGCTACTCTGTTGGTCTTGACAGTCTAATGCCTTTAAGTTTATAGGGATCATCCACCCTAAGTGAGTATGGGGATTTTATGAAGCTTTTTAACATTGATATAGTATCTATAGTTTTATTTTTGTCAGATATGTGCACTTTTTCTGTTAATTCATGTGGAGAGTGACTCCTTTTCTCAGTTTCTGGTTTTCATGAGGAAGGACGTTAATTACTATATAAAATTTTTCAGCATGCTAGGAGGAGGAGGAGGAGGAGGGGGAGGAGGAGGAGGAGGAGGAGTGATTCACCCGATTTGGCTCCGACACTTCTTTTTTCGGTGATCTGTATGACTACAGAGAAGGAACACTCTGATCTATTTTCATCCGTGTAGAGAAGTTAGTGGTCAAATTACTGCACCTGTGGGGTGGTCGGGAGGTGTTTAGTTGTGCCTATAATCCTTCTAGGATGCAATAATAAGAAGTCAATTTTTTTGAGGATTGTTTATTTTTTATCTTTTAAAAAATTATATATATCTTTTATTTTAAAATTGTGGGGTACAGTTAAGGGTTATGTATACAAATATTCATTGTGCAGGTACCCTTGTTGATGAGGTGTGCCCCTCCTTCCTCAGATAGATATGTACTACTAAAATCCCACCTCCCTGCCCCTCCCTGCCACCCCCCCATAGTTTCCTGCCACTGTCAATCCTTTTCTTAGAGTATTACAATAACTGTTCATGGTCCACTTATGAGTGAGAGCATATGATACTCAGTTCTTTGTTTCTGTGACAGATCACTCAGTATTATAAACTCTAATTCCATCCAGGTTGCTGCAAAATTCATAATTTTGTTCCTTTTTATGGCTGCGTAATATTCCATTGTGTATATGTACCACATTTTTAAAATTCAGTCCTCTTTTGATGGAAAGCAAGATTGATTCCATGATTTTGCTATTGTGAACAATGCTGCGTTAAACATACGTGAACAAGTTTCTTTTTCATAGAGTGATTTGAGTTCCTCCAGGTATATTCCCAGTAGGGGGATTGTGAGGTCATATGGAAGGTCGATTTTTAGATCTTTTAGGAATCGTCACACAGATTCCACAGAGGTTGTGCTAGTTTACACTCCCACCAACAGTAGAAATGTTCCCTTTTCACCATATCCTCTCCAGCATCTGTTATTTTTTGAGTTATTTATGATGGCCATCCTGACTGGAGTTAGGTGATATCTTAGGGTAGTTTTAACTTGCATTTCTTTCTAGTCAGTGAGGCTGAACAATTTTTCATATATCTGTCGGCTGCTCATATGTCTTCTTTTGAGGAGTGCCTATTCATATCTTTTGCCCACTTTGTAATGGGGCCGTTTGTATTTTTTTCTTTTCAGCACATTTGAGTTTCCTGTAGATCCTAGATATTAGGCCTTCATTAGACATATAGTTGGCAAATGTTTTTTCCCAGTCTGTGGTCTGTCTCTTGTTTTCTTGATGGTTTCTTTGACTTTGCAGAAGCTTGTTAGTTTGATGAGGTTCCACTTATCTATCTTATCCCTTATGGCATGGGGCCTTGGGGTTTTGACCAGGAAATGGTTGCCAGTTCCAATTTCCATAAGGGTGTCTCCTGCATTTTCTAAAGTTCTTATAGTTTGAGGTTTTACATTTAGGTCTTGATCCATTTAGAGTTTACTTTAGTGTATGGTGATAGGTAGGGGTCTTGTTTTAATCTTCTGCAGGTGTCAGCCAGTTTTCCCAACACCATTTACTTAACAGGTTCTCCTCTCCCCAGTTGGTGGTGGTGGAAACTTTGTTGAAGGTGAGTTGGTTGAGAAATTGAGGTTTTGCTTCTGGAATCTCTGTCCTGTTTCATTGGTCTATATGTCTGCTCTTGTACCAATACCAGGCTGTTTTGATTATTGTAGCTTTATAATAAAGTTTAAAGTCTGGAAGTGTGATACTTCCCACTTTTTTTTTTTTTTTTTTTTTTTTTTTTTTTTTGCTGAAGACTGTTTTGGCTATTTATGGTCATTTATGTTTCCATATGAGTTTATTGTTTCCAGGACTGAAAAGAATGCTGCTGGTAAGTTAATGGGTATTGCGTTAAATTTGCAGATTGCCTTCGGTAAAATGCACATCTTAACAACTTTGATTGTTCCAATACATGAGCATGGAATATTTTTCCATTTGTTTATGTCATCTTTGATTTCTTTAAGCAGTGTTTTGTAGTTTTTGTTGTAAAGGTCTTTCACTTCTCTGGTTGGGAAGATGCCAAGGCATTTCATTTTTTTTGTGTGTGTGGCTATTACAAATGAAATTGTGATTTTTATTTGGATTTTTTTGTTTATTGTTGGTGTATAGAAATGCTACTGTCTTTTACACATTTGCTTATTTTATACCCTGAGAATTTGCCAAAGTCCTTTATCAGTGCAAGGAGGTTTTTGACAGATTATCTTGGGTTTTTGAGGTATAGAATCATGTCATCTGCAAAGAGGAATAACTTAGCTTCTTCTTTTTCTATTTGGTTACCCCTGATTTTCATCTCTTGTCTGATTGCTCTAGCTAGGACTTCCAATACTATGTTGAACAGGGTGGGTGACGGTGGGCATTCTTGTCTTGTTCTGGTTTTCAGGGGAAATGTTTCCAATTTCTGTCTGTTTAGCAGTATGTCAGCTGTCGGTTTCTCATAGATGACTCACTATTTTGAGGTATGTTCCATCTATGCCTAGTTGATGGAGGGTTTTTATCAAGAAGGGGTGCTGGATTTTATCAAAAGATTTTTCTGTGTCTAATGATGAAAACATGTGGTTTTTGTCTTTACATCTGTTTGTATATTTAATTACATTTATGGTCTTGTGGCAAAATTTTGATATTTTGAAATTTGTTTATGCTTGATTTATGGCCAAGGATGTGGTTTATCTTAGAATACATTCCATGTGGTGATGAGTAGAATATATATTCTGTGATCATTGGGTGGAGTGTTCTGTAGGTATCAATTAAGTTCATTTGGTCAAGAGTCACATTGAGGTTCCAGATCTCGTTGCTGATTTTTTGTCCTGATGATCTGTCTAGGGTTGTGAGTGGGGTATTAAAGTCCCCAGCTATGATAGTGTTAGAGTCAATATCTTTTTTGAGTTTACCTAGAAGCTGCTTTATGAAAGTTGGCACTCCTATGTTGGGTACATTTATGTTTAGGATGGATATTTCTTGTTGATGGATTGAAACTTTTATCATTATGTTGTGGCCTTCTGTATAGAAGTCAGTTTTTGCCAGGCAATTTAACCCAGGGATATCCAACCCATGGGCAATGGACCCATACTTTAGGAACTGAGCAACACAGCAGGTGGTGAGTGGTGGGTGAGGAGTGAAACTTTATATTTACAACCACTTCCTATTGCTTGTAGTACCCACCTGAACTCTGCTTCCTGTTAGATCAGCTGTGGCATTAAATTCTCTTGGGAGCATGAACCCTATTGTGAACTGTGCCTGTGAGGAACCAAGGTTGTATGCTCCTTATGAGAATCTAATGCCTGATGATATGAGGTGGAGCTGAGGCAGTGATGCTATATATTTCATTATATATTACAATGCAATAATAATAGAAATAAAGTACACAATAAATATAATGCACCTGAATCAGTCTGAAACCATTCTCCTCATCCCCTTGTGGAAAAATTGTCTTCCACGAAATCCATCTCTGATGCCAAAAATGTTGGAGACCGCTGATATAACCCATGTTCTCCAGTATCTCTTTATCTAAATATAGCTGATATTATCATAATCATATTTCTGGCTACCTTGGCCTATGCCTCAATTAATTTGGAGTTTAGAAAATTAAAGAATGTCATTTATTCTTTCCAGTCCCTGATCTTCTCCCACCTTCAGTTACATATTTTAAATAAGACTTTTATTTTGAGAGTGCTAACCAGGGATTGGGTCATGACCTTAAATTTCCATTTGGTAAATAAAAAGAAGCATTGTACTGTGAAAAGTTACATTTCTACCAGTGACCTAAAGGATACCATGGGAAAGATGTGTCAGATACAAATGATGCAATAATATACAACTATAAATGTTTATCAAATCACAGGTGGAATAAACATAATCCTAACAATCCAAAATTCAGCACCATATATAAAAGTACTACTGCAAGTAGTAAAATGACAGTGACAATAAAATATTGTACTGACAAAAGTCTTGGAAGTTGCTGTTCTAAGACTTTTCTAATTTATTTATAATTTTGTATTGCATATAATTTATCAATCCTTAGCACACATTGCCAGGTACAAGATAATCCCATCTCCAAAAATACATTGAATTGGGTTGATTTTCCTTTTACTTATACTATTTATGAAACAGTTTATCTAGATTTTTAGGAATAGAAATAAATAATATTTCTACAAAAAAACAGAGATATGCTCTATACTGTTGCACACCATTTAACATAATGATTTCTCTACTGTTTTTTTCCATTTTCACCTTCATGGTAAATGATTACTCATCCCTCAAAGTCATCTCAGATATCACTTTTCCTACACATCCTTTTATGTTTGTTTTCTCTTCAAATTTATTATATACTACATTATAATAATATAATGCCAATATCTTGTGCATATATTTATCACATTATTCCACTTTTTTGTAATAAATTGCTTACATGAGTGTCTGTCACAATAGACTGAGAACTATTCAATGATAAAAATCATTTATGGTTTATTTTGTGTACCCAGTGCCTAGCATGTTATCAATTTAATAAATGACAGTCAATAAATGATTGCTGAGTTATACAACTTCTAGGCTTAAGATGAACCTTAATTTTCCAGACATGTTAAGATAGGTAACACCTTTTTCCATTGACTTAGGAGTTACTTGATTGATTAGTGGTTATATTTGTTTGCCAGATATGATAAATACAGAAAAACAAATAAACAAAAACCTCACCGAATGTATGAATGGAACCCAAGCTTTTGTGAATATAAAAATTCACCATTAGTGAGTATTCAGGTCTTATATTCTTATAAGATAGCTTTCAATGATCAAATCACAGTAGCCCAACTCATTTCCCTGGTGATGGGATTGTTATGTGCAACCTGCGACTCAAAAATAGAATGAGGAAGGGCAAAGTGTGCTACAGAGAGTGCAAATTCATAGCCAGGTCATAATTACCTCAAAGCTTTAGTCAAGGGTGACCAAACTATCAATACCTATCATTACTATCAAATGCTTACTAGTTACTTCTATTCCTCAATTTTTCATTGATATAATAGGGATAATAATCCATTTTATAGAATTGTTGTGAAGATTAAGTGATATCATACTTGAACTTACAAAAGTACTTACATCATACATGGGTTCAAAAGAATATTTTTTAATATAATAATGAGCTATTCTTCAAGTTAAGGATAATGGCTCTGCCTTTTTTTCAATGAGTTTTATGAGGATTTTGAGAAAGAAGGAAGACTCCAGAAAAAACTCTTACTCATCTCTCTACTCTTGTGGAATTTGCAATTGTGCCATTCACACTTCTAAGACTCAGCTCAATATCCACTCATAACTTGAAATAAGCTCAAATATTTATGTTGGAGTCCAAACACTCCTCTGCACCACAACATTAAGCCAATTATTATATGCTTCATCTGAAGAAATTGAATGTTACACAACTTACTTAGGGAAGACAGAAACATTGTTTTTTAAAAATTTTATTGTATATATTTAAGGTGCACATCATGATACATAGTGAAATAATGAGTAGAATTAAATTAAGCAAATTAACATACTCATCTCTTCACATCATACTGTTTAGTGTCCTTATCTTTGTGAGTTTGGGGGGAACTTTGTTGGTGTTGATATTTATTTTTATTCCACGGTGGTATGAGAAGGTGCATGGCAGAATTTCAATCTTATGGAATTTGTTTATGCTTGATTTATGGCTCAGGATGTGATTGATCTTAGAATACATTCCACGTGGTAATGAGTAGAATGTATATTCCATCATTGTTGAGTGGAGTGTTCTGTAGGTATCGATCAAGTCCATTTGGTCAAGCATCATTGAGGATCTGGATCTTCTTGTTGACTTTTTGTCTTGATGATCTGTCTAGGGTTGTTAGTGGAGTGTTTCAGTCTCAGCTATGATCGTGTTAGAGTCAATATCTTTTTTAAGCTTACCTATAAGCTGCTTTATAAAAGTTGGTGCTCCTATGATGGATGCATATATGTTTAGGATGGATATTTCTTGTTGATGGATTGAACCTTTTATCATTATGTAGTGTCTTTCCTTATATTTTTAAATTTTTGATAGCTTTAAGGATATTATATCTGATATTAAGATTATGACTCCTGCTTTCTTTTGCATTCTGTTCAACTGAAAGTTTGTTTCCCATCCTCTTCCTTTGAGTCTATGAGTGTCCTATCTGGTGAGATGAGTCTCTTGGAGAAAATATATTGTTGCCTTATGATATTTTGTCCAATTTGCCATTCCATGTCTTTTCAGTGGTGCATTTAGTCCACTCACATTCAGGCTTATTATTAAGATGTGAGAGTTTATTCCTGTCAGGAGGTTCTTATAGATTGCTGTTGTTACTGCTGTTTGTTTGTTTATTTGTTTGTTATCTTTCTTTTGATTTTTGGGTTGATTCGTGTGTATTTTCAATCTTTTTCCTGCATTCTTGTGAAGTGCATTGTTCTTTTTTTTTCTTTCTTCTGTGTTTATACTTTCTTAAGTGTTTCTTGTGGAACTAGTCTGGGGGCAGTGTGAACTCTTAGGGATTGAATGTCTGGGAAGAATTTTAATTCTCCATCACTGTGAAACTTAGCTTAGCTGGGTAGGTAATTCTTGGTTGAAATTGTTTATCTTTGAGAACTATGAAGATTGGGCTCCAAGCTGCCCTAGCCTGAATTGTTTCTGTAGATAAGTCTGCTGCTATTCTAATTGGTCTTACCCGTTTCTTTCTTGCTGCCTTTAGAATTTTTTCTTTTACACCTATTTTTTGTAGGTGAATTACTACGTATCTGGGAGTTGGTCTTCTCATTTGTTGTCTTGCAGTAGTTCTCTGAATCTGTTTTGTTTGAATGGTTGCATCACTGATTATATGTGGGAAGTTTTCTTGGATAATTTCATGGAATGTTTTGTTCCAGAGTGATCTCTGTCTCTCTATCTGCCTCAAGAATTCCAATTAATCTTAGGTTTGGCCTCTTGAAATAATCACTCACCTCTTAGAGGCTTTGTTCTGTCTTTTTAAGCTTCTTTTCTATGTTTTTAACAATTTGAGTAGGTTCTATATTTTGGTGCTCAAGCTCTGAGATTCTTTCTTCTGCTTGGTTAATTCTGCTTTCCATGCTTATCAGTTTGTTGCTTATTTCATTCACTGTATTCTTTATGGCCGTTATCTCTTTTATTAGCTCCTTCATTCTTTCTTCTTGTCTTTCCTCATTTCTATTCATTCTCTCTATTAATATCTTGATATCTGGATTTGAGGTTTGCATTCAGTCATTCTAGGGGCTCTTTATTGCTGGAGTTCCAGAGTTGGAGTTCTCAGTGGCTGGCCTCTCAGGGGTCTGTGTGAGACTCATGTTCCTCCTTTCGTTTTTCTTCATTTGTGTAGGTTCCCCCCCCCCCCTTTTTTCCCCTCTTCTTTAATTCTGTTGTTTGGCGATGGGTGGATAGCTTTTGTTTCTGTTTGTTTAATCTCTTATTCTTGCTTATGTAGATCCTCTGGTTTTGTTCTGAAGCTGAACTAGGGATGGGGTCCTGTGCTTTTTGCAGTTTTGAGCTTTAATTGAGGGGGGAGGCTGTTATTCAGAAGCTATCTGCAGACCCCACTGTCCACTGAGAGGGTTTTATTCCCCTGGAGTCCACTTCCCACTGCCTTACAATCTGTCTATGCAGTGGAGGTCTCTGTTTGCCCCCTGAAAGCGAAACGAGATAAGAAAATGGAAAAGAATGAAAAAGAAAAAGAGGAAAGGAAGGTAAGAGAGAGAGAGAGAAGAAGAAGAGGGAAAACATACAGATGTACCCACTACTGAATAAACAGAGAGACAAACAAAGAAAAAACAAAAAAGACAAAAACATACAAATAAATAAACAACCCACCCCGTTAGCGTACTCTCCCTCAAAAATACCCATACATAAAGAGAAGATATAAAAAAAATTAAAATAACTGAAACAAAGCAAGTACAAAAGCATAAACAAATACAGAAAGAAAGAGTGAAGAAAAAAAGCTAAAACTAAAACAAAAACAAAAAAATCACTTTCTGGCAGTTTCTGTGAGTCCAGGTTCCTTTCAGGTCTCCACCTTAGGGAGTGGCTCTGGTCTTCAGTCCCTCCCCTCTGCTCTCAGTGCAGGCTGATAGGGTTGCTCTCAGCTTGGGTAAGATGCCCAGGACTACTGTGGGAGGAGGATGGATCAGATCCAGACTCATCCTACTCCCTGCTGCTGCTGTCAAGCCTCCCACTCAGATCTGATGTGTCTATGCTTGTTCTAGTGTAGGGAAGAGGCATCAGTCTCTCCAAGTCTAATGAAATAATAGCCTCTGGGTCCCAAGATGGAGGCTGGGCAGAGCTGCACAGGGCAATGCAAGTCTCTGCCTGGTCTGGAACTGAGAAGATGGTGCTGATTGGTGTCCTGTCACTAGTGCTGAAGCTTTATTCCAGATTTCAACTATCTGCCTTCTCATGCCTGGCCTGTTGCTGCAGGTGATGGCATGGGCTGGGTGCCAGTGCTGAGGAGAAGCTATTCTCCACTGCCTCCTCTCAAGAGAGCCCCGAGAATGGCAAATGATCCTGTGTGCCTGAGTCTCTAATCTCAGGGTGACGGGGAGTTACAGTCACCTCCAGAGGAGATACCTGGATGCATGAACTCGAGTCTCTCCTCAGATGGACTTTCACTCACCCACTGGCACACACCCACTCACGCCAAGGGTCTTTATGGACACTCGCTTTTGTGGAGACTCTCACAGTCTAACTTGTTCTATTGCCATCTTGTCTGGAAGTCCTTTTTTAAAAAAAATTAAGTCTTGGTAAGTTGTATGTTTCAAATTATTTACTTATTTCTCCTAGGTTATCCAATTTTTTGGTATATAATTGTTCTTAATTGATTCTAATGATTATTTTTATTTCTGAGGCATCTGTTGTAACATCTCTTTCAATTTTATTTAACATTTCTTTTTTTTAGCTAATGGTTTATCAGTTTTATTTATTTTTTTAAAACCCTGTAAGTTTTGCTGATTTTTTATATAGTTTTCTATTTCATTTACTTTTTCTCTGACCTTTAATATTTTCTTCCTTTTGCTAACTTTGTGTTTACTTTCTTATTATTACTCTAATTTCTTGGGGTGTTAGGGTAGGTTGTTTATTTAACTTTCTCTTTTTTTTATTGTGATATTGAGGGGTACATTTAAGGGTTAGGTACACAAATATGTCTCATTCAGGCACCCTTGTTTGTAAGAAGTGTCCCCCCATCCCCAGACAGGTATTTACTGCCATTAATTGCTTCCCCTAT
>CAUYQG010038476.1:0-17978 GCA_963574415.1 Tarsius wallacei | reverse complement strand
GACTCAAAAATATATACATTATTGAATTTTTTTGTTTAAAGATTAAGTTTATTTTCATTTTTAAAAATTTCAAGTTAGCTCATTCAGACTCTTTGTCTGCATTCAAAAAGAAAGTTTACTTACAAAAATATTAAAAGGATTTACAGTGGCAGGAAACTATGGGGGGGGGGACAGGGAGGGGAAGCGAGGTGGTATTAAATGTAGTCAATATCTGTCTGGGGAAAGGGGGACACACCCCATCAACAAGGGTACCTGCACAATGAATGTTTGTATACCTAACCCTTAACTGTACCCCACTATTTTAAAATAAAAAGTATATATTTAAAAAAAGAAAAGCATTTTTAAAACTAAATTATTTTTCTTGGGCCAAAAAAAAGATGAGTATGGCATGAGAGAGCATTAAACACTTAGGAGCAACAGAATGAAAGGAACCGGGAAAATCTTTCCATTCAAGTTTTCCTTCTCAGTTATACTAAGTCTTAAAGCCAAAACACTGGGATGAACAGAAGCCCATAGTCAGACTCTCCTTTCATTTTTCTGATCCCGAAAAGTATGGCTCAGCCCTAGGACTGTGATACTTATTTGCAGCAGAGTCACTAGGACCCAAGGATCCAGGCAGGCACTGGCCAAGAAGCAAAGGAGCCAAGACCCCACAGCCAACTTGGGACTCACTCTGGAAGCGAATGAGAGGCAGAGGTCAGCAGAGAAACCGAAGCTAACAATATGTTGCAACTTTGGGATTAGTACTCCTCTCTGTCCTTTCAACATCATATTTCCTTCCCACATATTAGAAAGCTTGTTAAAGTTTCCCCTGGGCATTCTCTCTACCGGGTTACATTATATCTGCACATCATCATTAGAAGAAAATATTTACTAATCCCCCACCTGGGCACTTGACATTGCTCTAAACTAGGCTGTTAGTGATTCCCAGCAATCCTTTTCTTGAGCCCTTAGTCATGATCACAAACAGCTCTCCTCTGGCTCTCCACCAGATCGTCCAACTTTGCCTACTTAGCAAGCTCCATGCTGCACATTCTACCCATTCAAATATCCAGCCACCATGGTGTGCGGAGGAGGAACAACCACCCCACTGTAATGCCTGTTTGTACATTTCAGTATCAGACTGAACCCAGGAACTAACAACTGAGGCTGAGAAAAACTAGACACGAAACTTGGGCAGTGGTGACATTATGGAATTGCTGGGCTAGTAACAAAGAAAGAAAATAATGTGGTAAAAAATAATAAAGGTGGAAATGATAAGGATAAAACCCTGGAACAATGAAATGCCAAGCTACCTTAAAAACTCTTAGAAACTTAGATTCTTAAAATAAATTCTTAAATTCTTGGAGGAAAAAGGATTCTCATTTAAAATATGGGAAACCCCAGTGCTTTGGGAGGCAGAGGTGAAGAGGTTTGAGACCAGCCTGGGTTACTTGGCAAGACCTCATCTCTACAATAAATCAAAAAATTAGCCAGGTGTGGTGGTGTGTGCCTGTGGTTCCAGCTACTTGGAAGGCTGAGGCGGAAGAATCACTTGAGCCCAGTAGATCAAGGTTGTAGTAGCCATGAGCATGCCACTGCACTCCAGCCTGGGTAACAGAGTGAGACTCCAACTCAAAAAAAAAAAAAGGGAAACTTTCTAACAAGGTGACCAGAATTGTATAAGACCATGTGAATCAGAGCCTGGTCACCTTGACTCTACAGTCTCCCTGAGCAGGGAAAGGAAAGTGTGAGCAGAAATAGGGCAGCAAAAGACCTGAAATTTCCCAGAATGGTTTTGTTCGGGACAAGGAAGGTAACTACTGGATGCACGCTGCCAGCAGAAGCAAACGGCTTCTTGTAGAGATCTTGGGAGCGAAAGGGGTTGGGTTGGGAATTATCTCTAAACCATGCTTCACCTGGTTCACACTCCTCATTGCTTTTTCCTGGTTCCTCCAGGTGCCACTGGATCCTACCAGGTCAGTCATAAAACTGTTGTTTTGTTTTCTCTCTCTCTTTTTTTTTTTGTCAAATTGCTACATCTAGTTGGCTTATGCTGAAGAAACAACGAACAAATGTCACATCAGCTTCGTCCTGCAGCTGCTACTCATCCCAGAAAGACCACAGGAAACAGAGTGTATCCCTGTGGGAATCTATCACATGAAAAGGCTGGCAGCAGCCCAACGAGTCAGCCTGTCCCACCCAAAGGCACCAGTCAATACTCTACCTAACCAGACCACAAGGACTGTTAAAAACATAATCCCCAGGGGAGCTACTTGCTAGGTCTCTCTCATTCACCCCTCAGGGTACTTTCTCAACCATTGTGGTTAGGAGACAGTCTCTAGAAGAGAACTCAGTGGAGTCTACCCATGATGGGACAGGATTCCAGTACTTGAATTGTAGTCCCAACTCTCACTGATAGCTGTGTGATCTTTGCCTTGCCTTTCCTTTTCTGAGTTTTAATGATTTCACCAATGAAACAAGTTTCTTTGTTCTTGTTTTTGTTTTGAGTCGGAATCTCACTCCATCGCCCAGGCTGCTTCAACCTGCTGGGCTCAGGTGATCCTTCCACCTCAGCCTTCCAAGTAGCTGAAACCACAGTCATGTGCCACCATGCCAAGCTGATTTTTTTATTTATTATAGAGATGAGGTCTCGCCATGTTGCTCAGGCTGGTCTCGAACCCCTGAGCTCAGGTAATCCTCTCACCTCCACCTCCCAAAGTGCTAGGATTAAAGGTATGAGTCACTGCACCTGGCTGAAACAGCTTTCTTAAGAACATCTGCCCTACCTCACAGGGTGGCTTTGAGGAAAATGAACTTCATATGTCACACTTTCCCCAATTTATTCACAAAAATCTGTTGAGACATCAAGTTTGCAAGGCACTATTCTAGATGCTCTGAGTAATAGTGAGAAAAATTAGACACTATTCCTACACTGAAGAAGCTTCAAGTCTAGTTGGGGAGATAGGCACATAAATAATTAATAAAAATTCAGAGAAGGCAGGAGTCAAGGTTATAATAAAAGTAACCAACATGGACTTCAGAGAACAAGTGACTAATTCTGATTGGATGACTAGAGGAGGTGTGATAAAGATGACATGAAGAAGAAAGGTAGCACTTCAATAAAGCTGGTTAACGTGCAAGATAATTGTGGGCAAGGTCTACAGAAGCAACATTATGTAAATGATAGTTGACCTATTATAAAGTTTTGTACCAATAATAGAATTTCAACTGTACCTATCCACCGTTTAAATGTAAACATAATTATTTATGTTTGCATGTATAGATCCTTCTCTTTCCATTAAACCTCTATTGGGAAGAGTTTTTTAAAAATTGGTCCCCACATAAAAGTCACTGGAAAGATTTATTAAAAACGGAGATTATCGGTCTGCACCAGAGCTAGTCAGACCACTGAATCAGAATCTCTGGAGTAGGACACAGGAAATATGCATTGTTAGCAAGCTCCCTGGTAGTTCTTATGCACATTAACATCTGAGAGCCACCACTGCAGAGTCCTGGTGGGAGAGCAGAAGAAACTGAAGGCAAAATTCTTACCACCGACTTGTTAATGACCTGCAACTGCGTGAGAGAAGACAAGCAGTCAAATCCAAGTATATGAGGGAGGAAGGGGCAGAGGCTGCCAGTGAAAAAATACATTGGTAGGAGCATAATCGTCCACCCCTTGTCACTCAATTCCTCTCTGGGCCCCTGGTACATATACACAACTACACAACTACTGGTTTCATCACATGCCCACACTTTCATTTTAGGTTCTAATGATAGATGGTAATTTGCAAACTAAAGCCCTTATCCACATGCTATGTTAAATACATACATATAAGTATACATAACCATATAAAGTTTAGCATGGTCAGGGAATAATAGGTTGCTCTAAGTAATCAAATATTCCAGCCAAGAGTTAATATCTGTAACTTGCATGAGTTAGTCAATTTTCAAAGAACTCTAAAGGCAATAAAAGAAACCTAACTTCAAAACTATCTCAGACACAATTTAATCTCTTTTTTGTTCTCCAGTCTTTGAGTGCCTCAGGACATTATTAACATAAATGCTCAATAAATACATGCCGAGTTTAATGACCATCAATCAATCATTTTCCTGCAATGCCATTCCCACATTTCCTGCAGAGCCCCTACCAAGTGCTCTCCCACTAAGCTGAGCACTGCTTGCTCTCTCCCTTCCCCCACTGGTTCCACCACCCTCAGAGGGGTCTTGAGGATGTACAGAGAAACCCATCAATTCGGAGCTGGAGGATCACATATTGAGCAGCGTTTTACTGTATCACCACATTTTAGTTTTAGTTTACGAACCCAGCGGAAATTCACTCTAAATGTAAAGGTCCCTTCATTCAGGTATATGCCATAGCCTAGAGGATTATGTATCCATTGCATTGTCCTAGAGGATAAAGTCATTGTCCTTTGAATAAAGTCTAAAGGTGCACAAAGCATACATCAGGTTGAACCACAGAAAACTGTTGTTTCTAGAGATCAATAACATATCAAAACTCTCATAACACCAAAATCTGGGGGCTCTAGGTTTCTGTAACATGGCCAACTAGAATATGAAGTCATTTAAGAAAATTTTCCTTTGCCCTTGTCCAGTATATGGTTTACACGAAACAGAAAAAAAAAAAATCACGGTTTTTAATAAATCCCAACTATTCTCCCAGCACACACATGCATCCACGGAAGAAAAGGAAGCAACACCATCTGGTACATGCATTTCCAGCACATCCCAGCAGGGAGAGTGAAAGGCTCATTCCTCCAACAGAAACCACCCCCAGACTAATGAGACTCATGCAAAGAGCAGGGTCCTGCCCCCTTCCCTGCCAACCAGCACTTCCACAAATTCTGACTTGAGTAACCTCTAAGGGACAAGGAATTTCATCCTGGTGCTCACCTATGTGCTAATGGGGCTCCAGCTGGCCTCAGGTAGGTCCCACTGGGCACCAGAACCATTGTTTCACATGTGTTTGAAAACAGGAAATCACCACAACTCAAATCTAATAATCCCCATTTTCCTCCGAGGGGCACAAACACAGCTCCCCCCATCCCCACCTCCATGGCAGAACCCTAACTGTTTTGGCATAGCAGCTCCCGAGTGGGAGACTGTCTGCTTAATCTTTCCTGTCCTTTCATTCAGGAAAATAGTGTGCCCCTGAGACCAAAAACCGCTGCTATGTGAATGTCTTGATGCTACTGCTTTTACGCCATAAATCCACAAAGTAGGAGAGACCCAGCAGACTGTGAACGCCTCCAGAATTCATGAATTTCTGAGAGGTAAAGGAACAGAACCAGGCAGTCAAATATGGTACAGAGGGCTTTACTGGAGGCAGAAGCACAAGCCCCGTGGGCCACTGACATGATGCAGACTCTGTCCTCTGAACAAAGAGGGAGCAATTTTGGTATCTTGGCACAGACAGCTCTGTTCAATTAGAAAATGAATCCCCCAGCAATTTTCAGTAAGATAGTCAAAGAATAAACATGCCAAAGAATGAAAATGTCATTACTTTGCTTACTACAAAGAAAGTAGCAAAGGGTTAAAGGAACCTTAATATTATTACTGCAGTCCAAAGATATACCTCAAAGAGAAACCTCAGATAATAGTTTTAAAGAATGTTTAAGGAGAAAGCGGGAAAATTTTAAGACAAAAGTATTAAAAATATCTCTCACTGAGGCCCAAAGAAATGGAAAGCAGTCTCGGGTTTCCATGCCTCCTCTCCCAGGGCAATCTATCCTGGAAATAGCCTCTTTGTGGTCACCTGTAGCCCAAGAGGCCAGCAACACCACCAGAATGGCCAACTGACCACACAGCGACTAAAAATATGGTGATCAGCCTACCCCTACAGTGTCAGCAGCCATGAGCAATTATCTCGCCAAAATCTATTTATTTGGTCAAACATACAAGAGTTACTTAGGAAATGCATTTTTTTAAGTTAAATGTGATGGTTGTTGTCTTCCTTATTTTAATGATCACTTTCGTTATCTTTGAAGTGGCTCTGGGGTACCATCTTCATTTGCAGTTTCTCTCTCAGAGTCCTGTTATGATTATTCCATCAAAGCAGGGCATTTGGGGGACATGCTGTGGTTCATGAAGATGCCACTTGCCCCACCCTCTCATTTTTTCTTGTTGAGTTACCTGTGTGAAACTTACAATTGCCAGTCAGATTACAGATCTTTGAACTTTTCATTTGGCAGATGTGGGTTAGTACCACTCATTACCTAACATTTTTTAAAAAGCTCATTACACTACAAGACATGTACATACAATAAGGCCTTTGTCCTTAAAAGAAAAACATAATTTTCAACAGAGTCAGCTCCCAGAAGCCAAGGGAGCTAACATCCAAAACCTAATATAAACATAAAGGCTTGTGTCAAGATTTCGGAGTCAGCCTCACTGAAAGAGGCTGGAAATGAATGAGGAATGCCAACTACAAGGATCAGGAGACATTTTCCATTGTGACTTTTGAAAGCAGAAGTCAGACAGTCCCAGAATCCCTCTGGACTGCACCTCCTGCATTGTCACAGGCATTTCTGCTTTGGACAGCAGGATATTTCTGTAAGAGGGAATTTTCCTTTTATCACAAACAAAAGCAGTCTTATGTCTACATGATCCTATATTTTCAAATGTGATTACATTCCTTTCAAAGAAAAAAAGTGTCTTTGTAATGATTATTTAAGATGTCTTTTATAGAAGAGGTTGACCTTCTGTGACAAACTCTCTGGGAGAATCATGTTTTGGAACTTGGAGTTCCATTCTTGGGGGAGCTATCCCAAGTGTTAACAACCCAAACTATAAACAGGAAACTCCAGCCTAACTCCCACTCAAGTCCCAAGGTTGTGGACCTCTCACTGAAGAGATGGGGCTGACAGAGATGACCGTGTTGAGGTTCTTACATTTGAGGACATCATCCCTTAAGACGCAAGTTCACTCAAGTCACTACATTACAAGGCAGAACATGCTATTAGAGAGAAGAAGAAGCAGGCTCTTGAAGGAGTTGGCAGGACTGCTGGTCCCAAGCACACAGCACTGTACAAATGTGCAGAGTCCACATGTCCAAATCTAGTCATGCCAGTTCATCAGGACTTACGCTTCATAGGACGAGACTCAATCCCACAAGGAACTGTGGTTGATGGAAAAGCAGGGCGCTGGGACATATTGCACTCTTTAAAATGGAAAGAACTCAGAAGCATCAGGCTCAGGGGGTCCACTCAGTAATCAGTTTTCCATTCTTGCCTCCTGCCTGCTACTTCCTGATTCGACTTGGAAGTACCGCAAAGGACCACTGGTCCTCACTGGGAAAACAACACTATGATTCGTTGTTCATAGATTGGCTCAGATCAAGCAGGTGAAGCTTTGAAGGTGAAAGAGAAGCAACCCATCTTGCTAAGATCCAAATACTACCAGGATTTTCCATCTTTAACAGAAAAGGAGTCACTTCTCCTGGACATTTCATTGTCCACCCTGAGAAAAATTCAGAGTAAACATATTTCATAGGTATTGACAATCATAATAAAACAATCCATTTGATCACTTCTTAGAAGTATGGCACAGGTCCATGGCATTCATATAGTGGCACCAGCTATCATTTCTGAAGTGCTTATCATGTTCCAGACCACGTTTTGAGAATGTTACGTTTTCTCCCACAATTTTAACAACTGCCTCATGATGAAGATAGAGATGTTGAGATATAGAGATGTTAGGCAACTTACCTCAAGTCATACAACTATGAAGGGGCAGTGATGGGAACCACAGCATTATCATACCTAAAGAATATATTATTAAATCATATGCTAAAAATGGGTTTATGGTATATAATTCACTTTCCTCTATTTAAGTTCTTGTCTTTAATTATAATTTCATGTACACTGTTTACAAATGGCTATCACAAACATCATAGCCTGTAACCCAGTCACATCGCCTCAGTTAATGCATACAGCCAACCACTTAGATCTGCTAAAGGGCACAATACCATTGCAGCTTGCCTAGTCATCCCAGCTGAGGCTCAGAGAGAGCAAGGCATCTGCTTCGTGGTGCACAACTACAAGAAGACGCGGGCAAGACTCGAATCCATGCATTCGGACACCAAGGCCCCCATGCCACAGGTGTACTTCGCTGATGAAATGGGCATTCATAATTTCATTAAAAAAGAAAATATTTTACCTGAAGACCTAGAATTTAAGACATTAAATTATATCATAATATTTTTAAAGCACCATTAACAGTTTAATAGAGCAAACTTGAAAGTTTATAATAGTAATTTTTATATTAGTCAGACTCTTTTATATTGTTGCCTTTATTCCTAATAAAACATGCCCCAATGTGGCCTGGTCCATTTTACATTTAACTATAGAAACATTCCTATGATGTTTGTAAAAAGTGTATGGCTTTTATCCATGAAATTAGTTTTGTTTTGGTACCTTTTAAAATTTCATGTGGTCTTTACTCACTTTTGTTAAGATCTTTTAAAATCAAAGTTTAGAAAATTTGTGATTTTTGCATTAAATGTTCAAACTCCCTATAGCAATTTCAGTTTTGGATTCCTGCCAAATGGGGTTTCCCTGAATACTATCTATGATCAATTCAATTCTGTGTACCAATGTGTGGCAGAGACTAAAGGGGTGGGAACCAGGATTCATGGTTTCAAGTAGTTCAAGAAGATGAAGAGCAGTTTATGCTCCCTCGCTGTGATCTATTGAAAGTCAGCCCTCGACACAAAGGTTTGTGAAGAGGAAAAAAAAAAGAAAAATTAATTAAAAATCAATTATTTTAAAAAGAAGATGAAGAGAAAGTTTCTTTGATGTTTTCCTAGAACCTTCAGTCTAACTCTGCAATATCTAATGCCACTTTGTTTTCTTCAGACATCTTTTGTTTTGGTCTGTACCTTCCTAGTTTTCCTCCTGCCTCTGTCATCATTTCTCAATCTCTTTTACAGATTTCTCCTTTTCTGTCCTTCTCTTAGATGTAATTCTTCTTCTAGTTAAAATTGTATTCCCATTTCTTAAAATCAAAATTGAGATTTTTCCCAAGGCAAATAATTTATTCCCAAAGTTTTGAAGTTTATTCATGCACAGCCAGTTAACAAATTGCTATCCTGATTTCTCTATACTGAGTTCAAGATCAACGTTTTTGTAAGTCTGCTGGACTTTCCTACTGGGAAGGTCTGTTAAGTCCACCTCCACACATCTAAACTACCTCTGACCCCTTCTTTTCTTGCATTGTCTATAACATTGACTAGAACTCTCAAAATTCCCTTCAATTCACCTCACCTCTCACTGCTGCCATATTTTCTTGCCCAGTGCTATCAACTTTGGCTCCAAAATGCCTCTGCAAGTCTAGTAGTTTCAGTGTCATAGCACATGAGTACACTTTTTAAAGGTCCTCTACCCAATTCTGATTAATGTACAAAATGTGTGCTACCACTGAGCATACATCCATGAAAATACTTGCTAGATTGAATAATCTGCCAAATGGATCATGCAATGGTGTAAAAACATATCTCTATAAGAGTAGACAGCTGGCACCCAAACTAGAATGTTGAGAGTGAGCTCTGAGAAGTGAACCGTTCTACTTGAGTTGTAACACCCTGCTCTAGACACACCAAGCTACAAGTATGTGCTACAGAGACACCCTATAGGTCACTCCACTGTAATGACAACTGTATTTTAGCTACCATGTCTTGCCAGGCATGGTTTGGAATCTTTTAGTCCACATACTCTAGAACTGGACAGTGGTTAAAGAATTCAAAAGAATGAGCAACATTGGTTTATTCTAATACCTTTCCATCCCCACTGCTGCCCACTCCTGCCCCAGACTGCTTGCCCTCGTACCCCATTCCTGCTGCCTGTTGTCCAAAGTCCAGCCTCTGCACACACTAAACATCCCCCACAAAATCTCCTAGAAACCTTTATATAAAATGCATCACATTGTGTTGTGTAGCTGTGCAAAAATATTAAATGGCTCCCCTCATTACATGAGTGGAGCTGATCTCCTTACTATTGCATTCAAGGTGCTCCCATGCTGGTTCCCATGGAGCTTTCTGACTCCAACTCCATCAGCACTTTGGGCCCGCTGGACTCTGCCATTTCCACCCATCTCGTGCACATACTCTTCTGTGTCAATCTTCCAATGAGGCTTTGCCTCGACTCTCTCTCCTCCCCCATCAAGGACCCAGATACTCTAGTCAGAATTCAACAGCAACCCCTTTGGTACTTGGCTTTGAGTTCATTACAGTGCTCTTCTGTCACTCCTGTAAAACTTATGTATGCATGTGTCTGCCTCCCCCAGCAGGCTGTGGGCAAGAATCTGTCCTATTGGTCTTTGTCTCCTCAAAGGTCCCTAGCCAGCACAATGCTTCAAACACAGAAAAGGCTAAAAATAACAAAATAAAATGGAAGGGGGGATAAGGTGTGGAAAGAAGGAAGAAAGAATAATATTATTGAATTTATAACCTGCTATCCCTAGTGCCTTGAGCAGTGTTTTATAGAATTAGATCTGGGAATCAACAGGTCTTAAAATATACTCCCAGCTCATTTGCTGATCTTAACTAAGTTCAACAAGCACACTTGACCTCCCAGTGCCATGAAAGGTGGTGTTATTCATATTCTTTTACAGCACAAAGGATTCAATATACTATCAGTTAGACAGAAGTGCCATAGAAGAGGGTGCGAAAGACTGCTATCCTTTATTTATTCAACACATTTTTATTAACTGGTCTTATTTCCCAACGTTTTGACTTTCCTGACTTCCCCCACTATCTCCTAGTCTCCTGCCCTCACTAGATTTGTATTCCAGCCTGGGGAAGGGCTCTTTCCTCAACATTATTTCCTACCCTTCAAGCACAGTTGACTGCAGATGTGCGTGGTCAAGTCCAGCAGTGCCGTGAAACAAAATAAAGCACATTTGAAATAGAATGGCGATGGGGAGGGGGAGCACTGAGTAAGTAGGCAGCAAAAACACACTCAGGTCTGGAACAGGGTCGAGAGACTTCCAGAAGGCGGGCCAGGAAAATCCCCATGATGCCAGACCACTAGGCAGTTTTTCCAGAATTACAGCGCTCCTGAGTCCCAACCCTATCACTCTGCCAATAAAAGTACAAGTGAAGGTGACCCCACAGGCATAGAGATGTAAATACTCTGCAAGAAAGGAGGCCCCTCGTCCATGGAAAGTGTTTTTTTTTTTTTTTTAATGTTTAATGGAGAGCAAGGGGAAAACTTATACCAGGGCCCAAAGAACACTGAACCAATAAGGAAGCAGCCTAGATCAGTCCAGTCAAAGTCTGGAGGGACAGAAAACTTCACTAAATGTTACTGACAAACCCACTTCATTCACAGCAATGGGTGGCCTTGGCATCATTATCACTATGTCTCTTCTCTATCAACTTTTTTTTTGTCCTTTTCGGATGAAACTTTGCATCCTATTCCCTGTGAGGGAATACGAATTTCAAAAATACACCATCATCAACAACAGCAATAAAAAAATCATTCCAGAGAGCTTATGAAATGCCAAGCCTTGGGCTAAGCCTTACCTGCTGTATATTAGTTAATTTGCAAAGCAATTCTATGCTGAAGAGTTGATATCTGTCCCATTCTCCAGACGAGGAAACTGAGGTTTAGAAAGGTGAGGTAACTGTCTCAATTTCACCCACCAATTAGATTTGAATCCAAGTCTGTCAGATGTATGGGTCAAAGCTCTTCGTAAGTTGATATGAGGCCAGCCAAAAGCTGTCTTCCTTTGAAGGGCGCTCCAAATTCCAGACTCAGCTAGTGTTACAAGATCAAAACCACGCTAAGTGCCCCCAAAAAGAGTCTATGTTAGTTCTTTGCAGGTTGAAACTACTCTATGAAGCTCTTGTGTCTGTTGACATTTTTAGGTAGTAAACAACCAGCAGAAGCAAAGTGGTTTCACGGAGAAAGAATGGGCCTCACATCCCAGCTCTGTCTCTTAGTAAACTGTGTGGCCTCAGGGGATTTGCTCTGCTTCTCTGAGTCTGCATAAAGTATGGATATGAGAAAGAATAACGGCTTCAGAGCTGGTGTTTGTGAATTTGCCAGCACAATCCCATAAATTAGTTACCGCTCCCAACACTGATCTATGGAAAGGCAATTGGTCATATCACCTTCTAGACAGAGTAAAAATAAATAAATAAACAAACAAATTTGATTGCTTCCTCAGTGAATATTTAAAGCCTAGAAATAATACAATACAACTTTGAAAAAAATGGCGTGTATGTATGTATTTGTACATATTCCAAATGCAGTACCTCTCCGAACACATCTAGACTGCTTTATATCTCTTCCCCCCTCTCTCTGTCTCTCTCTTGGCCTCCCACCCGTCTATCATACATTCACACACACACATACACACACACGAACTGAATCCTCATGCAGTAATATCTCCCTCATCCTCAAACATGTACATGACACTTGCTCAGATAATAGATATCTCTTCTCCAGTCAGTTAATTTCAACAATGAAAAACACAAGGATTTTCTGGAAATAAGGCACCCAAGAGAATCTAAGATGCTAGAAGCTAGTTGTTTGGTGATAGAGGATTTTTGTGATTAAAAAAGTCTAGCAGACAAGGCCTCCTCTGTGCTCACTGTCTGGTTAGCTCCAAGATGGGTGGAGCTCTGATTCTTGTAACACTGAATTTCACGTCGCTTTTTATGAGCAAAGGGTCCATTTCTACATTGCACCTCTGGATTTAAAAGAGGAAACTTCAACCTCAGAATAATGTTTTTTGCTGAACAAAAATGCATGCCAAACTAAGCTCTGACTTTGGATTTTCTGAGTCCCAGCCTCCAAAGTTTTCTCATATTTCTAGCATGGGGCCCAACTCACTGGCTCCCGCCATTTCCTCCTATTCTACAGTTAGGTAGAGAAGTCGAGAACAAGAACCTCTGCTCATGCACACACTCGGTAGACTCAGGGATGTGCCACAGATCCATAGGATGGCTTCAGCTTCATTTATTTATCTGGGTATAGTTGGTTCCTATTAGTCGTACACCAAATAATTCTAGCAAGAAGTGGGGGGAAAGCACACAAAACTAGTAATAAGTCTGGGCCTCCTTTCCTCGGCCTCATAACAGACCATTTTGTAAGGCTGGGAAGAATCATGCTTTGCTTTCTCATGAAACAATAAAACAAATGCATCTTTAACCTGAGCTGCCTACCCAGATCCCTAGATTTTAGGACCGTGGTCCAAATTCTCACCTTCCCCCTTGAATAGATGAACTGAGACTTTTTGGCCCACACATTTTAAAAAGAGATTCCATCACCAGCTAACAAACAGGTTATTCTTGGATCAGGGCTGGTTCTGGCAAGATGCTCAGGTCTATGTAGACGATGATAAATGAGAATAAAATTATTCAGTTCTGCTTCCCGTGGCCACCGCGCCCACTGTCATCCTCAAAACCTCCCCAGAAATGAGCTCACTCCACCTTTGAAACATTTCATAGCTTAAAAGTTTAAATCAGGCCAAGTTGATTTTGTGGGGTTTTTCAAGTTTTTACTCTGTAATTATACACAGGACTTTGTGCCACCTATTTCCTCCCAACTGTAACATTTTATGTCTTTTTTAAGCATAACGTTGAGGTTAGGTTTTTTTTTTTTTTAGTACATGTTATGAAATAAGATATGAGTGTATGCTCAGCCTTAGGTACCTTTCTGCCAAAAGGCTGGACCAACACAAACTAAATATGACTATTTTCTTTATCCGAAGTACAGTTGAGACTATTACATACCCTCTTAATGTACATATATAAAACTAGCTCACGACTAATGCTCCCTGCAGGTCAACTGAAATCACAAGATTTTCCTTTCATATAATGTGATGAACAAATGTTAACTAACCGAACTCCTGAAAGACTCGAAAGAAAAAACAAAATCACTCAAGGAACGCCAAAAGGTAAAATAATTTGGACAGTCTTTCTATTTTCTCCTTGCTTTCCTCACATCTTTAAGCTAATAGGCTATTTCTCACAGTTATAGGTTTGTACTCTAGAGGCAGACAAAACTGAGACATTCAGCTCCACTATTTATTCAAATGCAAACTTCACAAGCTACTTAACCCCATAAGCCTCAGTTTCCTCATCTTTAAAATAAAGGTAAAAGCCTTCAAAGGGTTTTTTTGTGAAGATTAAATAAAATAATGCAGGCTTAGATAAGTACTGGGCAAGTAAAAATAAAATAAAATAAACATAAATGTTTACCATTGCTAACATTATCAATCTGTTTAATATCTCTATCTTCCAGCCTAAGAATAAAAATGCCAAGCAGTCTCCAGGCAGTCTGGGTGCTTTGAAATCCATGTACTGCAGTGGGTTCATGGAAATGTACAAGAGCGTACACAAAGAAAGAAGTAGTCATTTATTCATTCTTACTCAGTTTTACCAAGTCATTACAAATGTTTGGGAAGCAATAATGACTGTGACAACTTGGGCCCCATAATCCAAAACCCCTGCAAAGGTCATGATAACATATCGCTGAGTCTTTCAGCGAATGAAAGAGTTCTGTAAGGGTGAGTCTGATAGCCAAAATCCCAATGTGACATATTTAGAAAGGATTTCTGACAGCATTCACCCAAGGCAGATACCTCCAAATGTTACCTAAATGTTAAAGACATAAACGAGTCTACTGTCCTTCTGAACTTAATCAATACTTTCCTAGAACAAATATCATTCCCACTCCCACTTGAATTCCAACTGACGCTTCTTTTCTCTTCAGATTTACTCGTTATCTTCAAAATTGCAGGATTCTAGCATCTATCATCTTATCACTAAGTCTCTACTTGCAGAAGAAGGTACTATTTTCCACTAGGGTGGGAGTACTAAAAGGAAGAATGCAGTATGAGGAGTTGTTTTTACATCATTTGGGGACAGTTTGCAAGACTCAAACCATACAGGTAAACTTTATAAGTAATAATATTGTCGAAGAGGAAAACAATATTTTCACATGTGGAGCTCTCAGCACATTTAAATATTACTTGGTCATAGTAATTTCTTCTGAAATCTTAAGAGATGAAGATAAAATAATTCACTCACGATATGCAGACACGAGAAATTTAAAAGGTAGATTATATACACACAGCATTTATAAATCTACAACTGGGCCAAAATTTAAATTCAAAGCTTCTTTTCAACAGGTTGTTTAGTAAAAAGACATTAATTAGCATGGCAACCTATAAACAAAACTCTAAAGATTCCTCTTTCTTAGTTCCTGTTTAATAGGCAGCAACATTTATCAGGTCAGCTAATGCAGTGCATTTTTACTTGTTTCTGTTGATGTCCTTAGTCTGCAGAACCTGATAATCACTTGATACAGGCATTTTCCTTCACCCATTTATCACTTCGTAACACTGACATCAACTTTTGACTTGAAAAAATCTAAATATGGTTAATTTAGATGGCTTGGTTTTTGCCTAAACAGAGAAGGATCTCTTCTCTAGCTCCATTCAGCAGGCTGATGTGGTACCAAATAGTCATCTATCACTTTTGGGCTTTGCATATGACTACCTTAATGTATTTTCAAGTTTTGCAAAGAAGTGATTTTCATATGAAACACTCTTTAAAATGTTGCTGTTTGTGAGTCTATACTTCCTCTCAAAAATTATTATTCCTATTACTTAACCTCTCCCAAGTGGTTACTTATTAGACTTATCATTAACTATTAAACTAAAATAAATTGAAAAAAATTATTTGAAGCTACTAGCCACTGGCAGTGTTAACTAAACAGTTGATGACAGCCAAGAGTCATTCTCTATTAAGGATAGAATTGTCTTTTCTGATGCATGCTTCCAAATCAGCAATAAATACTGTATTTGAGAGTCTAGGTTATAGCAGGCAAAGAAATCCAAAAAATAAATCCAAAATTACATCTTGTCCTTATGTTTGTTTTTTCGTGGCAGTCACTTCTCTCCCCTTGTCACATATCTTATCGCTGCCTGAATGTTATACCTTAATGTTATCTCATCATTTTCCTGCTGAATTTAGATAATAGAGCCAAAGCAGAAAGTTTTGTGGCACCTATGATACCAAAAACAGGCATTACAAACTAATTTTCACTGAAACAACGTCACATAAAGTTCATCTTAAGTTTACTTCTATAAGGATGATGTCAAAGATAAGAATTTCCAGCTGGATGAAATGGAAATTGCCAAAGTCCATAAAACTCAGAAATTCAACTGGATTCAATTCACAAACTATGTGCAGTTATGTGCAATTTTGTAATGACTAAAGACAATTTTTAAGATCTGGTTATATTATCACATTTAATGAATTCACCTTGTCAGAGAGAGCAATTGACTTCATATTACCTGCTATCCACACTTACCAAGCAGACACACATTATGCAAGGGTTGTCCGTGATAAATGGAATCTGGAGAACTTCACCTTCATTTTCACATTTTGCAACAGAACCTGAAATTAAGGAGAACATTTTTTGAATTTAAACTTAGCTTATTAGTATTATTATAACATTTTAAGCTTTTCACTAATCCTTTCTGAAACATCTACCCAAATTTCAGAAATCCTTAATGAGCTTTGAATTATTAGACTCACACAAAACAATTTATCCTCTCCACACACACACAAAAATTCATTTTAAATAGTTTTCCTTAATGGGCTAAAAAAAAGACTATGATATGGACATACAATTTCTGTCCTCAGGTGGCCAAAGCACAATTCCAAGTATTTCACTGGATCTTTAATAATACTCCTTTACGAAGGTATTTTAACTCAACACACATACCCATATGAAAAAAAAAATTAAAATTGTCCATTAGGGCAGATTTTTAATTTGACCAAAAGTCAGGACTGTGTCGATAAACAGGCCTTTATATGGATCTGCCTCATAATGTCTTGGGTTGAAATCACTTATTGAAACGCAATCCTCTTTTCTCTTCTCTTAGAAATCGACTCAATATTTTCTTTTCTGCACCAGGTGTCAGTAAAGTATGTCCTTCAGAATAGCAGCTGAGGTCTTCACCTGCCTGAAAACACATAATTATTATATCCTGCTATTAGTACCCTTTTTAAATATGATAGTTTCTTTAAATTCAAGGTCTGAAGAGCCGGTGCTTTACAAAGCACTCTAGCGCAGTAGTTAGACTGGAAGCCCACTGAGTGAGAAAGGAAGGTGTGCGGCAAACTGCACATACTTTTTCCTTAATTGTATGGAGGGAGAAAAGATTAAAATAAGGGTTGAGGAAAACATTAAAAATAAATAAGGGTATTCCCCAAATTCAAGTAGAATGTCTATGATCACTGCGTTGAAGGCAACAGCCTCTCAACTCTCCACCTCTTCACCTACTCACAGCCTTCCCAGCCCTAAACGCCCCGGGCTTCCCTTCATCCCCTTCCACCAGCGAAGGGCAGGCGCCAAGGTGCGCGCTCCCCACCCTCCACCCCCCGGGCAAGCCAGCGCCTCCTCTCCCGGGTACCAAACCAGCGTCCCGGAGGGCCGGTCCCTCCCGCCCCCTCCCCTACCTGTCAAGAAGGAGGAAGCCAGAGACATAGGAACCCCCGAGCAATTGAGCAGCAGCAAGACGCAGCAGGTAATCCCAGGCGAGCGCCGGCAGGGACGCTCAGCCAGAGCCCTGACGCCGGAGAACCAGAGCATCGTCACCTGGAGGGAATCCCGGGCGACTGCAGGTCCCGCGCCGCCGCCTCTGCTCCGCGGCCGCCGCTCGCAGTCAAAAAGGGCTCTCTGCCGGCGTGTCGGGAGACAGTCCGCGAAGGAGGGAGGCGGGCGCCCGGGAGCTGGGGGGCGGGGGTTGGGGGAGGGGGGCGAGGGAGGGCGGGAGGGAGAGGCGAGGGGTGGGGGGGCGCCGAGGGAGGAGGGGTCCTGCGGCCAAGCTGCTCCGATGCGGCTTGCTTTTTTTTTTTTTTTTTTTTTTTTTTTAAGGCCTTTGTTTCTTGCCGCCGCTGGGCAGTAAGCCCCACCACGCCGGGGGGGAGCCCGGCCCCCGGGGGGGCTGGGGCC
>CAUYQG010038474.1:0-11376 GCA_963574415.1 Tarsius wallacei | reverse complement strand
AGGTGGGGGAGGGAGGCGCGGGGGAATAAGGAGGATGTCTCTAGTGCAGGTTCAGGGGTCAGTCAGGATCTGGGTTTAAATTCCTATTCTGCCATTTGCTAGCTGTGCAGCTTCATTCTTTGGGTCTCAGTTTTCCCTTCTGTTAAATGGGGATAACAATGGTACCTACTCCGGGTTGTAACAATCAAAAAGAAAGGTTTAGTCTGGTTGATGGCCCCCCAGTCGCCTCTTCCTCCGGCGTTGTAGTAAGTGGCCAATAGATACTGTTAATGTACTCGGCCTTCTGATTCTTTTTCTTTTACCTCCTCTCCCTGCCTCAGCTCAAACACTTCGGGTTCAGTAATACTTGCTGACTGATTAATTTAAAAACCAGACTGAAAGGGGATGAAGGAGGCCTGTAAACTCAGGAAGGGGAGGGAGAAGAACGTGAAAATTTGTTCTCAAAATCCCACCCTCTAGAATCAAGGGCTGCCTGAGCCATATGACAGGAGTAAAATTGGGACCAATTAAAGACGACCACTTTTTACAGGGCAGCCTATAAACTTACAGAGTGGTCTCCAGAAACATACATTCAATATGCATGTAGAAAAAAGTTTAAAAGCACACGCGTTTTTTGTTCAAGAATGTTGGGAGAATTGTTTATAACAGTGAAAGCAAAAAGCAGTCTAAATGTTCATGTTAAGAGAGTGTGTCTCCCTTGGTACCTTGACACTAAAAAAAAAAAAAAAAAGATAATAATAAAATTCTGATTTCAAAAACTTTTATTCATGGGAAAATGTTCATAACAACATATTACATTAAAAATGCTAGGTACAAAGTTGCATAAGTATGATGCCAAGTTGCAAAGGGCACAAAGGATACAAAATTAAATACTCACTATGTTTCCAACCATGTATGAATATGTATATAAAGCAATGTTCAGGAAAACATCAAAATGATAACAGTGCCAGTGGGGTGGTAGGATTATGAGGATTTCCCCCTTTTTCCATATATACATTTATAGTTAATAAACTCCATAAAACAGTATGTCCCCACTTTTGGTAAAATTATATGAACATAGAAAAAATATTGAAAGTAAATACTCCAAAATATTAAGTAATTATAATTGAGTAGTGGGATTATGGGTGATATTTTTCTTTTCCTTTATTTTTTGCAATATGATTGTATTATTTTCTACAATTAACACAGATTCATAATTTGAAAAATGCGTTATCAGTAAGATCCCACTTGGGTTAAAAGTATGGATGTAAATTGAAAAAAATGAGAAGGAAGTATACTAAAATATATGAACAGTTTTTATATTAGATGGTAAGGGATTATGGGTAATTTCTCCTCTTTATTTTTCTGTAATATGATTTTATTATTTTTAGAATTAAAATAAAATGATGCCTAAAAATAACATATACAGTATGATCTCACTTTTATTAAAAATGAACTTGTGGGCTGGACTCGGTGGCTCAGTCTGTAATCCTGCGCTTTGGGAGGCCGAGGTGGTGGATTTGCCTGAGCCCGCGGGTTCGAGACCCACCTGGGCAACTTGGCAAGACCTCATCTCTACAGTACAGCAAAAATTAGCTGGGCGTGATAGCACACGCCTGTAGTTCCAGCTACTCGGAAGGCTGAGGCGGAAGGATTGCCGGAGCCCAGCAGGTTGAGGCTGCGGTGGCCAGGAGCATGCCACTGCCCTTCAGCCTGGGCGACAGAGTGAGACTCCAACTCAAAAAAAAAAAAAAAATGAACTCGTGCATAGAAAAAATAATAGACTACTCCAAAATGTGGTTGTCCTGGGTGGTGGGGTTATGGGTGATTTTTGTTTTCTCCTTTATACATGATTTCTTCATGTTCCAAATTTTCTACAGTCAACATGTATTATTTTTTAATTGTGAAAAAAGTATAATGCAGTTCAATATTGAAGTTTTATGAAAAAAGAGAATACCTGGGATTTGCTTTAAAATATTCCAGTGGGAGTGGGGGAAAAGTAGATGGGGATACAGATGAAATAAGATGGTAACTGTTGAGGATGGGTGCATGGGACTTCATTGTTGTGTGTTCTTTACTTATGTATATACTTTAAAAATTCCATAATAATATTTTTAAAAAGCATTTTTTCACATACTTTATCTCTTTTAATCTTATGCCACCTCTGTGGGATCAATGATCTCCATTTCAGAGAAAACTAAGATTCAAAGAAGCAGAGTCATTTGCCCCAGGTTTACAATGGGAGAGTTCAATAATAGTGGGAGGTTCCAGTGGGAGGTTTGATAGTGGGAGTGTCCCCAGTTTCCTCACTCCAAGCCCAGGGCTCTTCAGCATATTCCAGTTGCTGCTGCTTTTTAAAAATAACAAAAAATAATTAACATTGTGTCTGATTATAAATGTTGTAATTGTTCACTGCATAGAATTTGCAAGTAACAGAAAAGCACCAGGAGGAAAACATAATAATCAACCAGACTGCATCAGAGTTAACCCTCTGGTGTCTGGCCATGCAGACTTCATCTCAGTGGCCTCTTACTCCAGAAGTATTGTGTGCTGCAAACATCTTTGCGGCAAGAGTGGTTAGTCATTCCTGATGGGTATTGAGTGAGTCTGCAACTATTTGGGGGGCCCTTCATGTGTGAGGTCCCAGGAGATGGTGGGTCCTAGCCACCCCTCCCCCTACATTTTCCGGTGCCTCCTTCAGATTCTTCAGCCTGGACCATAGTTCTTTCCTATTACCTCCTTTCCCTGCACAGTTGCAAGGTATAGAAATCCATTTGGGGAAGTCTGAGTGGCCCCTCTCCCCTTGCTTCCTGTGGAGACCCTGCCCAGAAGCCTCCTTAGGATCCTGTGAGTCTGCAACCAATCCAAGTGTGCCTGTGCCTCCATTTCCCCATCTGGAAGATGCTAGTGAGAATAGCAGACGGGTTGGCCCCTTCCAGGGAGTGATGAGCTAACGTCTGTAGCGCTTTCCAGCCCCTCGGAGCAAGGTGCTGGAGCCTTCCCGGCTCTGCGCCTGTGGCTGCCAGCCTGAGTGAGAGCCTGGGCCTGGCTGCCCCGTATGGAGGGAGCGGCCGCATTCCTCTGACCCAGGCCAGCGGGCTTGGACAAGCACTCACTTTTGCTCCTGTGTTTAACAAAGAAAAGAAGAAGATGAAGAAGAAGTGGAAAGGGCCTTGAGAAATAGAAGATTGAGAAGACAGCAGAGAGATAATGGGGCATCCTCGGGCACCCCAATCAGCTTTGTAGACTCAAGCCCTGTTTCCTGTTTACACAGGGGTTGAGGGAAGTTTGGAAAGGGCCAAGAATTGGGTCCAGTTGAATTGATTCCCTACTTGATTTCCTGTTATTTATGCATAACGGGAAAACCGCAAATATACAAACCGCTCAGGCCACCCAGCCTCTTGAATCCCTGGGGACTGTCTTCACAGCTCTGCCCATTCCAGTCTTCGGGGATGTCGTTCCAATGTATGTCCCTTTTCCTTGCTCCTGTCCAGTATTCAGCGTCATAAGAACCCTAGCAAGTAAACACTATCATCCCTGCTTTAGAGAGAAGGGCATCGAGGCACAGAGAAGTGAAATAAGCCCCAGATGGCACAGCTAGTAAGCGGCAGAGCTGAGATTTACTGCCAGGTCTGACTCACTCCTGAGGCCACACTCTCCCCACTAGGTTACCTGCTCTTCTGCTATCTGTGTTTGTGCTTTTCTTTTTTCTAGAGTGGATGCTCTGCAATAACCATTGCAGTAAATGGTCAATACCTGTGGCCAGAACATGCATGGCCCAGGTCAAGGGAGAGCTCCTGAGGGAGGAGCCCAGTTAGGAGCTAGGGCAACAATCTCTAGGGATGAGGTGCAAGGGGGAAGAGGTGGTAGCCTGGGAGATGGCAAAGATGATTCTGAAAATTTGTCACCCAGGGAAAAGCCCAAGGTTCAAAGGCAGGGAGGAAGAGAGGTATTGGGTGGGGGAGAAAGAGAAGCAGCCAGGCAGGCCCGGCCTCCGGCTGTTCCTGTTAGGGTGTCAGCAGTGAGGCTGGAGGCCTTGGGAAGGTGTGAGGCTTTGTGGGGGAAGAGAAACTCTGCTTTAAGCATGTTTAGTTTAAGCTGTTGGCAGAACATCCAAGTGGAAATAGTTTGCACACAGCCAGGAATATAGGACTGGAAAGAAAGTGAGGTTGTGTCAAAAAAGAGCAATCGGCAGGATGACTTTCCGCCAAACTGTGGGGAACTTTCCCCTACCTCTCTCCAAGGCATAGAGAGGGGTTTTCTCCTCAGGGCCTGGGAGATGCTGGCTTTTCCCTGCAGCTCTCCATTCCTCTCCCCTCCCTAGCCCCTCCAACCCAGCACAATCATGGACATGTGCTTTAAATCCCTAAGGGGTAGTGTGAGGGGATCTCAGTCCATAAATTTCTCCATGCCAGGGAGTGACAGGGGCCTCATCTCACTTTGCTAAATACATTTTGGCTAGGCCTGAAGCATGCCAGGACTTCCCTGGTTTCACTTCAGCTTCTAGAACACAAGCCTTTGGGGTCTTATTTGCACTCTCTTTTCAGCCACATGCCATTCTCAGGCCAGCACAGTGTCTCACGGCTTACTTCATCCTTAAAAAGGTGAGGCCACTTCAGTCTGGTCCTGCTTCCTGCAGCAGCAGGCTGAAACTTCTCCCTTTGCCTAAACTCTGAGATGATGTGGCAGCCCTTTGCCCCCAGTCTCATCTCCAAGCCAGGAGCATTTCCCTGCACTCCCCTTTTTTGGGGCTTTGCCCTCTTAGGCTCCCAATCCAATTTCAGCCGAGGCCTCACACTTCCATTCATCCATGACCCCCACTTTGCCTTCAATCAGAGTTTCTGATGGCATGGAGAACTCGTCCAGCTTGGACCACCACCTGGGGGACTGGAAAGATTTCTATGGCTTCCCATGAACACAGAGACTTGGGGATCAGCAATCAGAGCTGGAGATGAATTGAGGATCTGGGGTATCTCAGGGGTCAGAGTGCAGACTTTGCTGCCAGGCAAGCAGACAGGACCACAGGCCTAGTTACCCAAGGTCCCTCTCCTGCCTAGACGCAGAAACAGTGCCTCAGCTAGCACATACAGTCTCCTTGGACTAATTACAAAAAGGCGCCCCCTCTGGGAGAAGCAATTAGAAACAGGTGCTGCTTCCTCTGGGCTTTGCACAACCCTCACCCCGGGCCCATGGCTTTGTCATAGAAACACAAGCTGAATTTCAGGACACAACCTGCACAAGCAGGCTTTGAAGCTCTGCAGAGAGATGAGTCTGGATCACCACATGGCTTAGGTTCCTGCAATGGCCCAGCACCCCTAAGTACACCACCTTAAGGGATGTTATTCCTACTAGCTCTGAGTAATCACATTGATGGTAATATTCACTGAGCACTTATTAGGTGACAGATCCTCACTGTTTTTGTTTGTTTTCTCGAGTTGGAGTGTTACTCTGTCGCCCAGACTGGAGTGCAGTGGTACGCTCATGGCCATCGCAGCCTCGGCCTCCTGAACTCAGGCAATCCTCCTGCCTCTGCCTCTCCGAGTAGCTGCAACTGCAGGCATGCACCACCATATCCAGCTAATTTTTTTATTTTTTGTAAAGACGAGGTCTCACTATGTTGCCCGGGCTGGTCTCAGACTCCTGGGCTCAAACGATCCTCTTGCCTCAGCCTCCCAAATCGCTGGGTTTACAGGCATGAGCCACCATGCCCAGCCTTCTCACTGTTTTTAGTGCTCTGTACTTATTCTCTCATTGAATCCTCACAACAACCTGAGAGGTAGGGTGAATACTATTATTATCTCATCCCTATTTTACTGATAGGGAGATTGAGGCACAGAGATGTTAGGCAGCTTGCCAAGGTTATATACCCTGTATGTTTTAGGCTGAGGATTCTAATGAGGCCAACTGGCCCCAGAGCTACTGCTAGTAACCACAGGGCCTCACTGCCTCCTAAGTAACACTCATAGGGACTTGCCTCTTATAGTTCATAAAGTCCTTTCCCCTCCATGAGCAAGGTCAATTCTCCCATCCCTTCCTCACCCCATGGAAGGTTGTTGCTATTATTATTATTATTATTATTTTGAGTTGGAGTCTCACTCTGTCACCCAGACTGGAGTGCAGTGGCTGCTCCCGGCCACTGTAGCCTCGACCTGCTGGGCTCCGGCGATCCTTCCGCCTCAGCCTTCCAAGTAGTTGGAACTACAGGCACGCGCTACCATGCCCGGCTAATTTTTGATTTATTGTAGAGATGAAGTCTCACCAAGTTGCCCAGGTGGGTCTCGAACAGGCAATCCACTCACCTCAGCCTCCCAAAGCGCTGGGATTACAGGCTGAGCCACCGAGCCCGGCTGCTATTATTGTCAATCTCATTTTGTGAATGAAGGAAGGAGGCTCAGAGAAGTGAGGTGGCCTTGCTGAGGTCACACAGGTAGCAAGTAAGGATGCTGGGATTTGAATCCAGTTCTGCCTGGTTTGATCTTTCTTTTCTCACTCTCTATGTATGTGCCACCCCTCCCACCTCCAAGGTTCTTGCTGCCTTTCCTCAAAACTGAATGTCAGAACTGGTGGGGACTGGAGAGATGACCTTATCTGAACTTCTCACTCACTGTTAGAGAGGAGAGAGCCAGCACTGGTATTTCAATGGAGAAAGGAAGAAGAATGAGTGAGAGAGAGGGAAAAAAAGTAATGAGAGAGAGGCACACACACACACACACACACACACACACACACAGAGAGAGAGAGAGAGAGAGAGAGAGAGAGAGAGAGAGAGAGAAAGAGAGACAGAGACACGCAGAGAGAAAGAATATGCAGGCGCCTGGGAAGAAAACAAGGTAAGGAAAAGAAATCAAATGAGAAAGAAAAAGGCCCAAGGTGGGGTGAAAGCATAAGTGACCGGCCATCTGGAAGCAGCACCAAGCTCGGCAGGGGCGTGTATTTGTGAAGCAGGGGAGCTAGACCGACAGGTGCGAGGGCCCTGCTGCTGCCAGCCAAGAACTGTCCGGGCCCAGCGCCCAATCACAAAGAAGGCATAGCCCCCATAAGAGTCATCTTGGGGACTTCAGATGAGGGAATATGGGGAGAAAGCTGCTTTCTCCTAAAGGCAGAGCAGATCCTCAGTAGGCCCAGTGGGTCTCGCCTCTGAACAGCTCCTGGGATGGGGGAAGGAACGTTCCTATGGCCCCTCCTTGGACTTCTCTTGTATTTTCTTCAAGCCTCTTCCAAGTGTTACCTTTGGAGTCTGGAATATGGATGATGCCCTGCCGTGTTTGAATCCTAGGCTGCCTTGTCTCTTGTCTTGGCCTTGAATGGTCTCCTTGAATGGTCTGAGGGGTTTAGTAAATGCCAGCTGGTGCTACCATAAGCCAAAACCTTGTAGGGATAGGTAGAGAGGGGAAATTGGCTATCAGATCTCCCATCCAGCTCCAGGCGTGGCCTAGTCTGATACTGAGAGCACGGGGCTCTGCCACCAAAGCGACCCTGGTTCAAGTCTTGAAGCTGCCACTTCCTAGCTGTGTGACTTTGGGCAAGTGACCTTAGCTATTTGGGCCTCAGTTTCCTGAGGTGTAGGGTGGGGGGAAATAAGAATACCTACCTCATGAAACTGTGCCAGGGTTGAATGAGATAATGTCTATGGCTATAAACTCTCAAGTGCTGTACACATGTGAGTAATTACTCTTCCCTGACCCCTGTTCCCTGCTGCTTGGGGGATGGAGTCAGCCTTCTAATCTGAGTCCAGTTCCAAGCCTGACTTCACCTCCTTGGCCCTGTTTTCCTCATTGTCACATATGACTGTGTGGGAAGTCAGGCCTCCTGACCCACTGGGGTGGGCTCAGGTTTGGCTGTTTTTCCTACATAGCTTTTCATTCAGGCCACAAATGGGAGCTGAGCCCCTATTTGGCTCTGCTTCAGTCACCAAGGCCTCAAAAGGACCAAGAGTCTATTTTGGGCCTCAGGGAGTTCCCAATAGAGCATGGGAGATGGAAAAGCAGACAATAATAAAATGAAGTGGGCGATAGGAGGAGGTGACATCTGAGTTGAAGATCAGCATTCCTTGGGTGTTGGGAATAGTGTGGGGTTTGTGAGGTCACAAGAGCCAGACTTGGATACTACATTGAAACATTCGGCCTTGATATTGTGGTCCCTGTGGGTGACATGGGCAGATATACATGGAGCCTGTTATGTACTCATTGCCTCGACCTTCTCCCTCCACTTTCCATCCCTGCCAGTGAGCAAGTGAGTGAGCCCAGGAGGGCTCCCAGGTCTCTGCCCTGAACGCAGCCCCATAGGGTTCTTGGTCCTCCTGTTCCCTGCTCCCCCCAGCTTCCTGAGCTCAGAAAATGGCACTCTGTTAACTTCATTTTTCAGACTAAAAACCTTAATCTTCCTCTTCCTCTTTCTCTCTCATCCTAGATCCAACCGATGAGCAAATTCTGTTGGCCCCCTCTAAAACACAGCCAGGATCGAAACACTCCTCACCACTTTCACAGCCCCCACCCTGGGCTGAGCTGCTTGTCTGCCGTTGCCTTCTGACCAGTCTCGTTGCTTTTCAGCCTCTGGCCCCTGTTCCACACAGCAGCGGGAGGAATCCTGTCCTCCTTTGCTCAGGAGCCTCCAATGGTTCTCCATTCCACCCAGGGTCAGAACAGTGGCCTTTATGACCTGGTCCCTCCTACTTCGCCATACTCATTTTCTCCTACTTTCCCCTTATTCCCTCAGCTTCATGCACAGTGGCTTCACTGCTTCTTGGATGTGACAAGGCAGTTCCTATCTTAGGCTCTTTGTATTTGCTGTTCCCTCTGCCTGCAACACTCTTTCCCTGATGGTCACATGGGTTAGCCTCCTTACTGCATTCAGGTCTTTGCTCACTGTCATCTCCTCAGATGGGCCTTCCCTGGTCAGCCTAAAATGGCAGCCCTGTTGTTCTCAACTTGTACCTCAGTTGATTTTTCTCCATAGTACTGATCACCACTTGCCATATTGTATTTATTATCTGTCTCACCAACTAGGCAGGGATTTTTGTGTGTTGTTCACTTCTGTCTCCTCAATAGTACACTGCCTGGCATGTAGCAGGCTGTTAATAAATATCTGTCAAATGAAGGAATGGCTGAGCCGGGAAGTCTAACTTCTGGGTGTTGGAGAGAGAAATTGGAGGGGAGACAGAGGTGAGATGGGACAGAGATTACCAAAATGGTAATACAAAACAGATTCTGCAGAATGACCCTCAAAGAAGAAAAAGAGGCTTGGTGTGGTGGCTATGCCTGTAATCCCAGCACTTTGGGAGACCAAGGCAGGAGGATGGCTTGAACCCAGGAGTTTGTTCCTGGCAGCAGAGCAGGCTGGAGAGGATGGCCACAATGTGAAGGAGAGTGAAGTGAGATGAAAAGTGCTGGGTACAGGGCATTAGTAGGCCTTGAGAAAGGGCAGTTTCTACCCCTCCCCCACCAGCATACAACAGTGATTTTGTAGTGTCTATTCAGCCTGTCTCTGTTCACATACACAGGTGCACATTAGTCCCACTCCACTAATTAGCTCACCCCTCATTCTCACCCTTATTCTGCCTTGCTGTCCACTTCCAACTAGTGCAAACCCATGTCTTCCGTGCTGCCCACAGTGTGAGTCCCACAGGACATTTCAAAAGACATTTAGATGACTTTTTTGGGGAAAAATGGATTGCACTGATGTTTAGAGGTAATCTGAGCCCCTGGGAGAACCAGAAGGGGCTTTTATACCTGTACAGTGACCACTTGTATATCTAATCCTGAATTGTACCCCACATCTCTAAAATAAAATAAAATAATAAAAAAAAGAAAAACTAAAAAAACCCCAGAAAACCAAAAACCCAGAGGGGCTTTTAGTTACTGCTATTCCCGTAACTCCTCCCAGCATTTATTGAGGTCCTACTATGTGCTAGTCATCAGTGCTGGACTTGAAAGGATGTGAAAGGTCTCGAGTGTTGTGGAAGAGACAGATAGTAAACTAATAACTTACTACCAACCATCTAAAAACATGCCTATTCTCACTAATAAAACAAAAAAACTGAAATTCAAACAATGAGATATTTTCACCTCTTAAATGAACAAAACTGAAGTTGTAGGGAGGGTGTAGGAACAGCCACATTTATGTAGCGTTTGTGGGACTGTGAATTAGGACAACACTCCTGGGAATCAAAATTCAGCATCTCTTTGTTTGTTTGTTTTTAATGTACATGCCCTTTGATCCAGCAGTTACACTTCTACAAATTTATCATAAGGTAGTAATACAACAAATGTGCAAGGGTATATGTAAGAGGATCTTCACTGTAATTTTTTTAGGTAAAATTCACACAACAGAAAATTAACAATTTTACCTAACACAAAGAAAAGATAAATGTTTGTGGTGATGCATATTCTAATTCCCCTGCTTTGATCATTACACACTGTTATGATCAAAATATCATATATACCCCCAAATATGTACACTCTTTACACATCAATTTTACGAAGAGAAATTAACCATTCTAAAGTGAACAATTCACTGGCGTTTGGTACATTCACAGTGTTGTGCAGCCACCACCGTTATGTAGTTCCAAAACATTTCCAATTATTCCAAAACAAAACCTGTACCCTTTAAGCAGCTATTCCCCATTCCCCTCTGCCCAGGCTCTGGTAGCAACAAATCTGTTATCTGTCTTTATGAATTTGCTTATTCAGGATGTTTCATATAAATGAAACCATACAATAGTGACCTTTTGTCTGACTTATTTCACTCAGCATAAGTGAAGTATCAGTGTTTCATTCTTTTTTAAGGCTGAATAATATGCCATTGTGTGAATGTGCCACAATTTGTTCACTCATCCATTTATTTGACTCCTTATTTGGCTATTGTGGCATTTATTTGGCTACCTTTTGGCTATTGTGAATAGTTTTATGAATATTCATGTACAAGTGTTTGTTTGAATACCTGTTTTCAATTTCTTTTTGTTTTGTTGTTTTGTTTTTTCAGTTGGGGTCTCATCTCACTCTGTCATCCAGGCTGGAGTGCCGTGGCATGATCACGGCTTACCACAGCCTTGACCTTTCAGAGTAGCTGGGATTACAGGTGTGTGCCACCACACCTGGCTACTTTTGTGATTTTTTTTGTAGAGAGGAGGTCTCGCTATGCTGTTTAGGCTGATCTCGAAACCCTGGACTCAAGCAATCCTACCACCTTGGCCTCCCAAAGGCGCGGGATTACAGGCTGAGCCACCGAGCCCGGCTTATTTTATTATTATTATTATTTTTTTTTTTGGTAGAGACAAAGTTTCCCTATGTTGCCCAGGTTGGTCTTGAACTCCTGAGCTCAAGCAGTCCTCCTGCCTCAGCTTCCAAAACTATTGGGTTGCAGGCATGAGCCACCATTCCAAGCTCACTGTACATCTAT
>CAUYQG010038469.1:0-15967 GCA_963574415.1 Tarsius wallacei | reverse complement strand
CACTTGTCTATTTTATTTCTTAAGGTATTGGCCTTTAGGGTTCTGAATAGGAATTGGTTCCCAGTTCCAATTTTCATAAGGGTGTCTCCTGCACTTTCTAAGATTCTTATAGTTTGAGGTTTTACATTCAGGTCTTTGATCTATTTAGAGTTAATTTTTGTGTCTATAATACTGAGTAATCTATCACAGAAACAAAGAACTGAGTACCACATGTTCTCACTCATAAGCAGACCTTGAACAATTATCGTAATACTATTAAAAAAAAGGGTTGGCAGTAGGAGGAATCTGCCAGGAGAGGGGGGCACACCTCATCAACAAGGGTTGCATAATGAACATTTGTACACCGAACCCTGAATTGTACCTCACATCTTTAAAATGAAAAATTAAATAATAATAAAAAAGAACTGTATCATCTCAATTAGAGAGAAAACAGAGTAAGTCAACAGACACGAACCTACACTTTATCCAGATATTGGCATTGTCACAGAAGGATGTCAGCTGTAATTAGTGTATTAAGTAAAATAGAGGAATAGAAGAAAATTGTTGGAAAGAGGATTTCAACAGAAAGTTTGGTTTGAGCTACACAATAGATCCAAATAGAAATTCTCAATCTTAAAAATAACACAATTGAAGTCAATGGGCAAATTAATAGACTAAATAGACAGATCTAGTGGCAGATAAAGCCCAGCAGAAAATGAAGTGGAACTGAGGCAAACAGAAGATACCCGACTGAATCACAGGGGAGACTAGGTACAGAAAAACCAAAAAGACCTATGTCACAAAGTAAAAAAGGCTGACAAATGTGTAATTGGAGTTGCAGTAGAAAATTAGAGGAGGAAATAGAAATAATAATTAAGTTTTAAAACATTAATTAATATTTAAATATTACATATGAAATATTCAAAGATAAATTTAGCAATAATTTTCTAATATTAATGAAAGTGCCACACCAAAAATGCAAGAAGCTCTGTAAGTCCTAAGCAGTATTAATAAAAGTGTACCTGGGAACATTATGGTCAAATTGCTAAAAACCAAAATGAAGGAAAACAACAACAACAACAAAAACTCTTTAAAGCAGCAGGAGCGTTGTGAATGACAAGTGTTCTGTCTTCCCAAATTCACATGACTAATTTGGAGGTAGGTACTGTAAGGAGACAGTAAAAAATAAATGAGGTCATAAAAGTTGGTTTTAACTTAATCCTAATAAGACTGATACTTTTGGAAAGAGAGAAAGAAACACCAGAACACACTCTTCTCTTTCTCCCCCACCCACCCTCCGCCTTTCTTGCCTGTCTCTTTCTCCCTCTCTCTCTCTTTCTCTCTCCATGCATACACAGAAGAAGGCCATGTACGGACATAGTGAGAAAGTGGATATCTACAGGTCAGAAAAGAATCTTCATTAGACACCAGTCCTGTTGGCACTTTGATATTGGTCTTCGATTCATCAGAATTGTGAGAAAAGAAATTTCTATTATTTCAGATACGCAGTCGGTGGTACTCTGTTATGGCAGCCTGTGCAAACTAATACAAGGAGATACAAAACACATTGCCCTTAAATAATAATGTGCAATAAAACAATGATAACATTAATAACATTGTTGGTTGACTATCCCACAGAAAATAAGGAAGCCAAGAGGCAATGAGATGCTGTTCTTGAAGTGCTAAAACTCCTTCTGACAAACTGAAATTTTATATCCAGCAAAAGCATCCTTCAGAAATAGAGAGAAAAATAGATATATTATGATTCAAATAAAAATAAAGAGAATTTGTTACCAGTAGATGTAAATGAAAAGATATACTAAATGGAGTTCTTTAGTCAGAATAAAAATAATAATAGTTAGAAGTATGAAAATGCACAAAAGAAAAGAACTATATAAATTGTAACTATTTGCCTAAATCTAAATTAATATTAATTGTAAAAATCAATTATAATACTGTTTTGGGGCATCATAATATTTGTAGAATTAACATGCATAACAACAAAAACATAAAAGGTAGAATGGAGGCTAATGGCGTGAAAGGGATCTAAGAGACTAGCATGTAGGTAAAAAATGACAGTTTGCACTAGACTTTAATAAGTAAAGGAAGCAGGCTGTAATCTCTAAGATAGCCACTAAAAGAATTATAAAAGAATGTATAATTAATAAGTTAACGGAAGAAAATGAAATAATAACATTTTTTATTAATCCAAAAGAACACAAGACAGAAATGAAAATGTAACAGGAAGGAGAATACAATCAATTTCTAAAATGATTGATATAAATCAAGTAAATCAATTACATTAAATGCAAATCAACGATATACTTTCTTTTAAAAGACTAAGATTTTTCAGACTGGATGAGAAACAAAGACCAGCTAAATGCTGTTTACAATAGACACATTCTAACTATAAGGATACATAGTTCCATCCTTATAGTTAGAATGTATCTATTGTAAACAGCATTTTGTTCCTTCACAGTCACAGATAATTCTTTTTTTTATATTTCTGTGAGTTTGTTTATGTTCAGCAGAGAAACACCATGGCCCCATTGTCAGCTGTATTTTCTTTCTCAGTGCTGATCTAAAAAGAAAAAAAAATCATCAAATGATACAATTGAATGAAAGAAAAGGCAAGACATGGAATTGGAGAAAATATGTATAATACTTATAATCTAACAAAAACCTCATATCTAGAATATAAGAAAACTAACAAATTAATAAGAAAAGCAAGGTAAACCAACAGAATAATAAGCAGAGGCTTAAACAGGTACTTCATGAAAGAGAGTAGTCAAATAGTTAATAAACATATGAACAAGTGTTTAATTAATTTGTTCTGGAAAATGCAAATTTGCTGCCGTAATGTGATATCTCAATATAGTCACCAGGATGACTAAGTTAAAAAGACACACAATAGCAAGTGTTGGCAGGGATATGGAGCAACTAGAACTCTCATGGTGGATGGGAGTGTAATTGGCTTAATCAATTTGTAAAACTGACAGTTCCTACTAAAGATGATCAGTTATGTATCTGTATCTTGTGGTCCACACATTTTTAGAAATATACTCAAAGAAGCATACACATTTCACCATAAGACAAATTCCAATGATGTTTATAGCAGTATAATTTCTAACAGTTAAGTAATGGAAACAAGGCAATATCCATCAAAATTAGGTTGGATAAATAACTTTTGGAATGTTCATATCATGAGGTACTATACAGCATCGAGAATGATCACACTATTGCTATATGCAACAACATGGATGAATCTACAAGCATAATATCCAACAAAATAGGCCAGATGCAAAAAGTGCTTTCTGAAAAATCTCACTTCAGAAAATTATTTTAAAAGCAAACTATTTTAGGTTTATAGAAGTTGGGATCTTGGTTACTTTTTAGGTATGAAACATGAGGGGGTCTTCATACTGATGGTACTTTTTTAAATTGTAGGAGTGTGAAATTGTAAAATTTCATAGACCTTTACATTCATAATTCATCTACTTTTCTGTATGTATTTTTAAAATACTAAAACACTAAGAAATCAAATTGTTCATTTGTGTACATTTTACATTTTCTAAACAGATTTGAGGCCACATGATACAAAATACTTGATTTTTCTGCAGCAAAATTATAGTTATTTGCAAAAATTTTGTAGGTTTCTGTTAGTTTTCCTCGAGGCTTTTTCTTTTTAAAAAATCTTTTAAAAATTATGTGGGGCACCATTCAGCATTAGGTCTACAAATGCTCATTGTGCAGGTACCCTTGTTGATGAGTTGTGCCACCCTTCCCTGGCAGTCCCCCACTACTGCCAATACCACACCCACCCTCCCTTGGTAGTTTCCCACTACTGCCAATCCTTTTCTTACAGTATTACAATAGTTGTTTGAGGTCTGCTTATGAGGAGAACATGTGTTTCTCCTTTGTTTCTGTGATAGATCACTCAGTAATATAGCCTCTAAGTCCATCCAAATGGTTGCAAAGTTCATAATTTTGTCCTTCTTTATGGCTGTGTAATATTCCACCGTGTATAAGTACCACATTTTTTAGTCCTCTTTCGATGGGCAGCACGGTTTGGTTCCATGTTTTTGCTATTGTGAATAAGGTGTGTTTGAGGACTGCAGTTCGAGTATTAAGATTGAGGGCGGGCTTTCCTATTTCCCCATCTCTCTCTTCATCCTCCATGCCCTCTAAGGTGGTATGCTCTGATGTCATAGGTAGACCATGGATTTCCACTGCAATTTAAAGAACGAAGAAAGCCTTAAGTATTCAAAGGTATATGGATTTTATTTCCAGCCCAACACTTCCATTTTGAAGGTGGTGAAACTGAGGCCCAGAATAAGGTGACTTAGCCATATCCTATTAGTGCATCTGAATTTTCTCGGACTCTTTCACTTCTTTGGGACCATGGGCCTGGAGTCATGCTTCTACGAGTCTCTAAGACTTCTGGGTTCATTTGTGGGCATAATTTCTCTAGCCAAAAATATGTACAAACTCTTGGTACAGGAGCATGTAGCCCATGTAGCTTCTAAGGATTTTCTGCAGCCGCTGGTGTGGTCTGGGTTGAAGGTGAAGTATAGACTGGGATCACTGTGGCTAGGGAATCTGAGACCCAGTCTTTGATCCACTCTGTCCAGCTATCCAAGGACTTTTTTTTTTTTAAGATTCAGAACATTTAGAGTTTATAATACTGAGTGATGTTTCACAGAAACAAAGATCTGAGTATCTCATGTTCTCACTCATAAGTGGACCTTGAACAGCGACGGTAAGGCACAAGAAAAGGATTGACAGTAGCCGGAAACTGGGGGTGGGGTGGAGCGGTGGGACTGACGGTAGTCGATATCTGCCTGGGGAAGTGGGGACACACCTCACAACAAGGGAACCTGCACAGTGAACATTTGTATACCTAACCCTGAATTGTACCCCCGCAATTTTAAAATAAAAATAAAAAGATTCAGGACATGAGTGTTGCCCCACAGTATTCTAGTAGGGGGGAATGAGAGAACTAATGCGAAAGCACCGTGGCAAATGTATGGAAGGGTCAGTGGCCGCCATTATCGTGATGACGGCTGTACCTTGTCTTCAGACTGTGCTCTCTAGATAACTGTGTCGACGGAGGCTAGGGATGGTTTTCAACTTTAGACGTGACTGGCATTGACCCCTGGGCTAAAACTCTTTGCATACTCGGAACCGTCCCGATGGTTTCCAGCGCAACCCGGGCTAACCTCTATTTGTACCTGGATGTGTCGGTTAGGGCTTGGGGTCATTACACTTTGTGGGCACAGGAGGGCGCACAGTGCTCTTTCTTTCCCCACACCTTCCACATTAAGGAGGTTGGGTCTGAATGAAGGAGGAAAACCAAGCTTTTCCCACAGCGGCAATCTTTTTCCACTTTGAGGAAGCGTGAACCCAGACATTGTGGGTTCGAAGTCCTGCTGCTGCACGAGCTATCTGGGCCTTTAGGGCAAGTCACTTAAACTCTCTGCGACTTAGTTTCCTCTTATGGCAAAGGGACACAATACTAGTTTCTATCTCATGGAGCAGTTCTTAGGACCCAATGAGATGATTTATGCAAAGTGCTTAGGACGAGACCTTACGTGCAGTAAGTTCTCAGTGAATGTCGGGCTTTCTTTTTTCTCTTTTCTATTTTCCCCTTCCATTTGATTAGGGGAGGGAGTAGTTGTCTCTGGGTCAGAGGGCATGCCAATCTTTGGACAACAAAGTGAGATCAGGAAAGGGACGTGAGGGTAAGGGATAAATTGCACTCGTGAATCCTATACGGCAAAGCCTTTCCCTAAAGGAAACCCTCTGGATCACAGTTTTTATTTCAGCTCTCCAGAATGAGACATTAGCTAAGAATCTGTGGCCAATGTACATTTTGCTTAATTGCACCTGGAAAGGTTCTACATGCAGGAACCTAGTAGCACCTGGTCAGAGGCTCAGGGATGAAAAATCCAAATCCTAAGAAAATGTCTTTACCATGAAACCCACTACTATCAGTCTTCTCCTAAGTTATAGAAACTTAGAGAGATATATAAATAGCAGAAATGAGCATATTCTCTTTGACGGGCCCTGTCAGGACTCAGCAGGGATCTGGGGACCATGCAGATGCCCCAGATAGCCATCTCACAAACTCATGACAAAAACTATCAAAACCATAAAGTCAGAAGTCTCAAATAGATAGATAGCTTACTTGTATTGTTATCTCCTGAGATAGGGTGGCCTCATTGGAGAGGTGCAGCAAAGACGCTTTCCCCTACACTTCTTTCTTATCATCTCTGCAGGTTTGCATATCACCCTGCATCTTCCCATACCATGATAGCACCTTGGGAGCCATCCGTCTATCAAAATGCACAGAGATGGATATATAAATTATACAAATATGTGAAAAAGACGAAATAGTATTATACTAAGGATGCTGGTAATGGTAACAGTAATAATGGTGAGAGTGAAACATTGATTTTGGCACTTAATGGCATTCTTGGAAATGCCATAAATCTGTACATGTAGATTGCCTACTGCTGGTCTTGACACGTAGATGCGAATAGTCAGCTGTTTGCTTTCCTTCAACCAGCTCTCATTAAATTTATTCCTGTGCTTATGACATCTCCCTCTCCGTCATTTTCAGTCTCACTAACTGTGGCTCTTCTTCCCCTCTAAGTCTTGGTGATTGTCAAAGAGTGGATCTAAGCCTTCTGTTGTCTGGTCTCGTTTCCTCTCTCTATCTAGTATTCATTCACAGTAATTAGCTGAGCACTTACTATATACCAGGTACTGTTCTGCCCCAGAGGTTGTCTGGAGCAGGGCCCTGACCCCTGGATGATCCATTTACATCGCTGAACTGCAGGCTGATGTGCTAGGTGGTGTACCACTCTGCCTTTCTCCGATTTATTGTCTGTGGCCTTACCTAGTCAACACAGAGTGCAGACCCAGCTTCCCCAACACACTGGATTCAGCTGAGAGATCATTATGTCTTAGTTTAAATGACAGATTCTCCCCACTTGTCCTTTCTTCAAACTCCCCTTCTGGGAGATAATTCTTAATGATCTCTTTCTTATCAGGATTCTTACTTTCATATTCCAACATTTCATGAGTCATATGCAGATTTTTTTGTCCAAATGTCTTTCGCATCTGCAAGTCCTTTCTCTATTTTCCTCACCAGAGTTTAAAGCAGGCTGAAACCAACTCAGAGTTAGCCCAGATGAACCTTCTCTTACCTCCAGAACAACAATGAGTAATTGACAGAGACTTTCAGCTTGAAAAGATAGTCCAAGAGAGGATGGACTTTATTATTTTTTTTTGAGTTGGAGTCTCACTGTGTTGCCCAGGCTGGAGTGCAGTGGCATGCTCACAGCTACCCCAGCGTCGACCTGCTGGGCTTTGGTGATTCTTCCACCTCAGCCTTCCGAGTGACCAGAACTACAGGTGCACGCTACCACATCCAGCTAGTGTTTTTTGTTTTGTTTTGTTTTGTAGAGACAAGGTCTCACGATGTTGCCTAGGCTGGTCTCGAACCCGCGGGGTCAAGCAATCCACTCACTTAGGCCTCCCAAAGTGCTGGGATTACAGGCTGAACCACCGAGCCCGGCAGGATGTGACTTTCAACAGCAATGACCCAAAGGGAAATCAAAAGCTTTAGAGCCCTCAGCAAGCCTAAAAAGAAAACATTTCCTTTGAAAAGTCATTCACCACCTGGCCATGATGCCTGTTGTATTGTTAGAGAGATATGACCACGTTTCAGTTTGAGATCCAGACTCTTCTGTTCTAAACCTATTTTTGCAAACCTGTAGCTATCCAACATCAATCTACAAACTTTTCACCACATATTCCAAGGCAAGAGATAGATGCCTCTTCTGCTCGTTATAAAGGAGCATGCAAAGCCAAACAAAAATGAGACTGACTATTGCAAGAGGTGGCATCTCCTGGAAGTGGTGTTGAACCGAGAAACACCTGGGATGAGACTGTTGACATTCGGGCCAGAGGCATGAAGGACACTAGATGTTGCGGTTGCTTCTGCATTTGGAAGGGGCTTCATCTAAAACTCCTTGACCTCTGTGGATGTTCTCCAGGCTCCTTCATGAGAAGCACCATCAGGGTCATGGTGACAGGCTGCCCTTCCTCTGGGGACATATCAATTATAAGGTTTTTGTCAGATCCCAGCCATCCCCATGGGCTGTCCTCATTCCCACAACTCTATGGGTAGAATCCTTATTCTTACTCCCTTTTTCTTCTTTTCCATGGTTCTATTTACCTGGGGAAGTCTGAGGCAGCATCACAAGGACAGCTAAGGCCAGGAACAAGAGTTTAACCTTCCCTGAGAGGGGTGAGGAACATTTCAGCAGCATACTGAAGGTACTGGAGGTGCTGGGTCTACACTCAGCATTTTATTGACCTTGGCAGGGCTGAGTCATGGGCAATAAATCAGAGGAGGGCAGAGTGTCACACCATCCAGAACACCAGCCGGTGGCTTGGCACTGTAAATGGATCATCCAGCGTTCAGGGTTCTGCTGTAGACATCCTCTGGGGAAGGTGAGAGGCATTGGCAGGGGAGGTACAAATCCTCCACAAGACTGTGGCATTGTGCAGAGAGCAGACTCCCTCTTCAAGAGCCATTCCTACAGGTTTACATGCAGGTAACTCCCAAGGAGCCATGCCAAAATAAAAAATAAAAAGAGCCATTCCTTCTCCTTCTTTTAGCAGTCTACTCCCCTCCCCTGTGTGCTCACCTCTTCTCTGCCTCTTTCCCTCTACGTGTTTATCAGGACATGTTGAAACTAAGTGTTCTTCTAGTCCATCCTTTCTACCAGTCCTGTATCCTCAAGGGCAACTTTTAATAGTGAGACCCTTGAGGGTCAGGACAGGCTATCATTTCTGTACATCCAGAGCGTGCCATGAACACGCGTTGAAAAGCATTGAGTAAATGAATGCACATATGGCACTTGTATCCTGGTCTATCTTACAGTTGGCACTTCAGAACTGAGAAAATGCAGGGTCAGAGGGTGGAAGAGAATTGTTTAGGGTCCCACTATGAACAAGAAACAGACTGTGGTGAGGGCCCTCATGACTCAGCTCATAACCCAGCTATTTTTGGTTCTGCATTTTCATTCTGTTTTTCCACTCCAAATCCTTAAAATTAAGCATTTCTGAGCCTTTCTTGACCTTAGACAATAGAGCAAAAATGTTTCTTGCAGATTCTCCAACAAAGAGGATATAGAAAAGGGCACTGCCCAGGCTTCATTAAGAGGGCTGTCTGTGGGCCCACTGGATTTTCTTTTTTGGGTTCTTGGCCCCTTTATACCTTTTGATGGATCCAGTGTGCATCTGTTTTTATGCTTCTCTTCCTTCAAGCAGGCAATCGGGACAGCCTTATAGGCTCAGGAAATGTGTCTTGCCCTTAGGATTCAGTCAGGACTGTCTTCAAGAAAGCAGTAAGCATGAATGTTACCAGCTGAGCTTTCATTTTCAGTGGCAACTGTGTTAAGCACCTCACATGCATGACCCCCTAGAATCCTCACAAACGCCTTCACAGGCAGGTGTGGTTTGCTCAGGTTTACATAGTGCTCATGGATGAGGTCTGGATATATAACTGGTTTACCTGTCCCCAGAGCTCTTTCTATTGTCCCAGAGGATTATGCCTGGGTAATGATGGAAGGAAAGAGGCCTGTGTAATCTGAGAAGCAGTAATGAGCTGAAAAGATTCATAGTTGCTATCTTCAAGTATCTGAAAGGCTTGTTCTGTGCAGGTTCAGAGAGCAGAACTAATGGCTCTCGGTGGAAATTGCAGGAGCAATTTTAACTCTCCAGAAACAACTTTGATTATTGGAACCATCTGGAAAATTGTTGGATGGCCTGAAGGAAGTGATAACTCCCACTGTCCTAAAGGTGCAAACAAGTCTACATGACCACTCCTCTTAGACTCTGTAGGGAGGACTGCTGAATTGGCTGAATATGGGCCTATGTACTCACATATTCCCAGGAGCTGAGCCTAAGAGAAGAAAATGAAGTCCTGCCATTCTAATTAGGGAGAGTGAACATACATAATGAACATATAACGTCAGGTGATAGTAAGCACTTTAAAGAAAAATAAAGCAGAGAAAGGGGAATAGAGAAGAATATGGTGTGTGTGTGGGGTGCTATTTTTGACCAGGATAGTCAAGGAAAGATTCTCTAAAGAAGTGACATAGAGAAGTGAATAGACTGAGGTGGTGAGCCACAGGGATATTTAGAATCTTCCAGGCACAGAGAACAGCAAGAGCAAAACCCCTAAAGCAGAAAAGTGTTATGTATCCTAGGAAGAGCGAGAGGTCAAGCGTGGCTGAAGTAGACGGAGTGAATGAATGAAATAAACTAAAACCATAGGGATAGGCAGAGCTGCCTCATGTCAGATCTTACAGGGCCTTACTAAGGACTTTAGAATTTATTTAAAGTGTGATGAACAATTGTGATTTAAATTTAAAATTTAAAATTTGAATTTATAGTGAAAATGGAAAGATCTTATATTTCTATCTATAAGACATCACTCTTTCTATCTGAAAGGTAAGGTATTTAGGCTCAACTAGTGTTTCCTGAAATGTGTGGCCCATATCACTGGCAGTATATATGATGAGTTAGGTGACACCAAAAAGTGTATGTTTTTAGTAGTTATTTATTTTACTGCTCATTTGAGGAAAAAAATCACTAGTCCTTGATCTGATGATTTTATAAATATCACTCAAGATTAGGGCTGAAATAGATTTAAGTAAATGGACTCTGTTGGTCTTTATAAAAATATAAAGGACATAATGTAATGAATTATAGATGATATGGCAAAAAAAATTGTAAGGTGATATACAAATGGCTGAAGTCTGTGCTAGAAAATTTATAAAAGAATAATTCTATGAAATAGAAAACAGGCTTAAAGAGGTCAAATGATTGTCTTAAGGGCAAACAGCTGGTAAGACATGGAAGCAGAAACTGGATCTTGGTTCATCTGACTCCAAACTTATTGCTCTTTGCACCAGAAAATACTGTCTTGCCAAACATATAAGTTCTCTGAAATTAACTATTTCTTTGTTTGATTATTTTATTAAATTTTTATTATACCCAGTTTCTCCCAAATGTTGCATTTAGCATAATGGAAGTACAATATCAAAAGCAGTAAACCGACGTTAGTACAATGTATATGTATAATTCTGTGCCATTTGATCACAGGTGTAGATTAGTATAAGCAATCAAAATGCAGGACTGTTCAATCACTGCAAAGATCTACCCTGTGGCTTCACTTGGACTCTTCCCGTGGCTGGCAGGAAGCTCTTTTGGCTGTTATTAGTGAAAAAGATGCCAATATAGCTACGTTAGAGCTTCCATTCTCTAAGAAAAAGACCCAAGAGGAAGTGACTGCCCTGAAGTGGGAGAAGGATCTTCTGGTGCAGCAGCTCAAGGAGCAGGATAATGACACTGCCAGATTCTGGATCCAAGATGGCCACTGGGGCAGCAGACCAGTGCTTCTCTCATCAATATAGGCAGAGAGTAGGAACCCAGCCACCAATAGAAGGAAACACCCTGAACACTTCTAAACAGGTGAAACATCCTGCACCCAGCAAAGGACTCTCTGAACACACAGAGACCAGAAAGCAATGGCAGACATGTGAATCTGGGTGTCCCATCTCCTACTGCTCACCAGGCTTTCACAGGGACTAAAGCCTTGCCCAGGGAAGGGGAGGAAAGAGTGATTCTAAGATGCTTTGAATTGGTTCACCCCTTCCCGGCCATGTGTGAGTCATTAGACCCACATGGGAGGAGTCCTGATCAGGGCACAGTGGCAGGCAACTGGAATCCGAGTGGAATGGGGAACAAACCCTGCATGCCAGACATTGTGATAGCTGGTTTCCAGGCAGGGAAAACCCACCTGCAGAGTGAACTCATTCTTTTTCAGGAGTAGAGTGTGTATTGAATGGGAGGGAGCAAAACGAAAGACACCTGAAGGCTTTTTTGGTGAGAGGCCTCATAGGATAAATCTCAGATAGCAGATAGGGGAGGGCACCTCTCCCCTTCCATTCTGCAGAGTGCTAGCAACAAGGGCTGAAAACTGGTCCAACTAGTTCAGCAGGAGAGAAAATCTGCAGTGACAGAAACTTGCCACAGGGTGAAGCAAGGAGCAACAGTGAATGCCCCTCTCTCTCTCATGAAGAAGTGCCCTATATTGAACCATAGATAGGGTCCTGAACAGAGAGAGGGTCATTGACTAGCTTTAGAGCAACAAAAAATAAAAAGGAATTATAGAAAGGGAAGAAAGACCTGTCACCAATAAGGAAAAATCAATTTTAAAAATAGTCCTCAAGAGACAGTACCCAAAAAAGTAGCTTTAAGAGTACAAATAATTAAAACCCACCAGAATAATCTCCCTAGATGACAGTCACAGAAATCAGAGATTGAATGACTGAAATGAACTGAGAAAACCAGGAGAAACTAGCAGCAAAACTCACCAAAGTTGTATAGGAAGTAAAAGTGGAGTAGGTCAATTTTTTTAAAAAGCCAATTTTGAAATAATGGAAATAAAGAACTCCACCCTGGATATAAAAAACAAAGTAATAATAATAGGGAGCAGGATCAACCAAGCAGAGGAAAGAATCTCAGAGCTTGAATACCAAAATATGGAATTAACAGTCTGTCAAAAACATAGAAAAATAACTCAAAAAGAAGAAACAAAGCCTCTGAGAGATGTGGGACTATGTCAAGAAGTCAAATCTATGCCTGATTAGCATCTCTGAAGCAGAAAGGAAAACTGAGAACACCATGGAACAAACATTCCATGAGATCATCCAAGAAAAATTCCCACATCTCACTAGAGAGGAGACCATCCAAGTGCAAGAAATTCAGAGAACCTTTGCAAGGTATTACATGAGAAGATCATTCTCAAGACACATAGTAATAAACCTCCACAAAGTAAGAATGAAAGAAAAAATTCTACAGGCAGCAAGAAAGAAAGGTCAGAGTGCCTACCAGGAAAGAATCATAAGAATTGCTCCAGACTTATCTGTGGAAACACTACAATCCAGAAGGAACTGGAATCCAATTTTTAATATACTTAAAGATAAGCAATTCCAGGAAAGAAGTTCTTTTCCTGACAAACTAAGCTTCAACGGTGATGAATAATTAAAATCCTTCCCAGATATTCAGTCTCTAGGAAAATATGCCATCTCCAGACCTGACCTTCAGGAGATGTTTAAGAAGATAATGAACACAGGAAAAAAAAGAATGGTCATGCCCATCAGGATAGTACAGGCAAGCACAGAGATAACAGAGGATACGGAGCACCCACAAAAATGAAAACACACAATATATAAATTCAAAGGAAAAAGGGAACAAGAAACTCACTGAGAGCCCTTTGGCAGAAATAAACTCTCACATTTCAATAATCAACTTGAAAATGAACTAAATGCACCATTGAAGAGACATAGAGTGGCAAACTGTATAAAAAAGCATGATCCAACAATATGCTGTCTCCAGGAAACTCATCTCACTGCAAAGAACACCCACAGGCTCACAATTGGGGGCTGGAAAATGATCTTTTAGGAAAATGAAAAACAAGAGAACAGGTGTTGCTACTCTGATATCAGACAAAGCACACTTCAAACCATCAAAAGTTAAAAGGGACATAGAAGGACAGTACACAATGATAAAAGGCTCAATCCACCAGCAAGAAATATCCTTGCTAAACCTACATGCACCCAACACAGGTATACCAGGATTTATAAAACAACAGCTAATAAAACTAAGAGAGAACATTGAGTCTCACACAATCATAGCTGGAGACCAAAATGCACCATTAACAGCTTTAGATAGACCATCAAGGAATAAAACAAAACAACAACAAGGAGATCCTGAGTCTTAACTTGACACTTGATCAAATGGAATTAATAGACAACTACAGAACATTCCACCCAACATCAACAGACCCACGGTATACACTCTACACATTAGCACATGAAACATACTCTAAGATTGATCACATTCTCAGGCATAAATCAAGCATGAACAGATTTCCAAAGATTAAAATAGTACCATGCATCTCATAAGATCACAGTGGCATAAAAATAAATATTGCCACCAAGATCCCTCTCAAAGCATACAAAGACATGAACACTAAACAGCACAGCACTGAACAACTTCTGAGTCAACATGGAAATCCAGACCAAAATAAAAAGATTCCTGGAAACAAATAAAAACAAAGACACATCCTATCAAAACCTTGACGATGCCTTGAAAACAGTGTGAAGAGGAAAATTTATAGGATTATGTGCACACATCAAGAAAACAGAAAGATCACAACTAAACAACTTAAAGTCACACCTAAAGAAGCTGGAAAGGCAAGACCATCTAGATCCTAATTTTAGAAGAAGAATCCACATCACCAAGATAAAATTACAATTGCAGGATATATAATACAAAATATCATAGAAAGGATCAACAAGACAAAAAGCTGGTTCTTTGAAAGAATAGGTAAAATTGATAGACCCCTGGCCAGACTGACTTAAAAAAAAAAAGAGATCAAGTCCAAATAAACACAATTAGAGGCACAAGGGAAATTCAAAAGATAGTCCAGGCCCAGTGGGATCTTGTTTACTAGCACTGGTTCCAGTGGGCTTTGTCGCAGAAGTGGAGTGCCATTGTTTTTTAAAAAATGGACAGAAGTTTTCCTTTGAAGAAGTGGTAGGGAGAAACTATCACCCCAGGCTCTCCCTCACCATTGAAGGAGAGAGACTGCTTGCTTGCTCCTGACTTTGCCTCACCACTTCAGCACCTGGCAGGGCTCTGGGCAGGGGCTGTGGAAGGAGTACAGAGGCAAGTTCCCATGGAAGAGGAAAAGAGAGGCACCCCACCACCATCTTGAAGGCGGGACAGAAAAGTGCTCCGACTTGGTCACCACGGAGCAACAGACCCGATCTCTGTGACTGGTGGATCAGCTACTCAGGGATTGATCATGGCCCAGAGGGAATATCCTGAGAGCACAAACTTCAGAGGGACCTGACAAGTGCTGAATTCCAGGTGCCCCACTCCCTGCCCTGATCCAGCTGAGGGACAAAGGGCATGGCCAGAAAAGGATGAGGAAGAACTCCAAAGAGTACAGGGGTGAGTCCAGGGCTGACCCCAAACCCCCTTCTCCCCAGCAATCCTCTGAATGCCAGACCCACACAGCTGGGTCACTACTGAGAGGGATAAATCCAGGCAGAACCTGGACATCAATTGCAATAGGAGAACTCCATTCCAGGATAGGCATGGCTGGGGCACCGCTTCACCGCGCCCCGTCCCTGGGAGTACATAGCTGGGGAAGAGACAATCCCATACCTTTCCATGGGAGAAGGTATCCCTGACCATACCAGAGTGGGAGGGGAGGACTACAGCCCCACTCGCCTCCACTGCCCCTCCTTCCCTGCTTTGTTCCCCAGGAGAGAGTGAATGAGGTGGCTCTGTTGGAGAGACCTGATTAGAGGAACAACTACAGAGCCTGCAACTAGAGGGCAGGTTTGTTTTTTTTTAAGTTTTCAATTATTTTTTAATTAAAAATTTTTTTTTGCTATTTGTTTGTTAGTTCATCTATTTTAAAAATATTTTTTCTTTGTGCATGAATGTGTATGTAAGGGTTTGATCTGCATCCCTACCCCCCAAATTTTTTTTCCTTTTCTTTTTCTGTTTCTTCTTTTATTTGTCATTTTCTGTTTATGTGTACAAGTGAATAATTCAGTGTTCATCTTTCAATTTTGTTGTTGTTGTTGGTTTTTGCTCTTTGTTCTTCTGGGTTTTTTTGTTTTTGTTTTTTTTTGAGTTGGAGTCTCACTCTGTCGCCCAGACTGGAGTGCAGTGGCCGCTCTTGGCCACCGCAGCCTCCACCTGCTGGGCTCTGGTGATCCTTCTGCCTCAGCCTTCCAAGTAGCTGGAACTACAGGCATGCTCTACCATGCCCGGCTAATTTTTTGATTTATTGTAGAGATGAGGTCTCGCCAAGTTGCCCAGG